>JBBPNA010000250.1:0-38254 GCA_038090555.1 Boletus subcaerulescens | reverse complement strand
CACTGCACGGTCTGTGCACATGTACTAGTAGTATAAATACTATAGCCAAGTAGTACAAGACTCTCCAGTCTTGTTCTCTTGGAGTTTTCCCAGAACATCCTCACTAGTACTCTTGCTGCTTCAAACATTAAGACCCTTAGGTGGGTTCTGGTCGTTTCAGAAAGAGCCAGTTGCTCCACACACCCCATTAGTCAACAGCAAAAGCTACGACCCAAACAAGTATGACTCCCTAGTGCATGAGCTGATTCCACAGGCACTAGTGCCATTATTTGTGCCAAAAAGAGTTGTCAATAGGCTTGTTGACGGGCTAGTAGACAGAGTCAGGACCCCTAGTACTATCACATTCTGCGGCACCTAGAATATGCCGCTTACAAGTAACAAACCCCTCTTTTGCTCTCTAATACATTATGTCTATCTTTAATCGCAATGTCTTCGAGACAAACCTACTAGGCAATGGCCTAAATGCAGCAGCTACACAAGAATTCTTAGCAATGTTTGATTTCTTCATATAAGAAAGGGATACACATATCCACAACTTACAGAACTGTGGAAATCAGATCAATGCACTAAGAACACAAATGGTGATGTTTGCAACAGTGCAACTAGCAGCCCCTACAACCTCAAAAATGAGCAAAGTGTTCCAAGAGACAATAGGTTTTTGCCACTAGCTAGTGATGAATCTGATGAATCGGACAATGAATCATCACAGCCAAGTGGGACTCCCTTAGTGGAGCTTAGCAGGGGCTTCACATCTGTGCTTAATTCACTTATCAACACTGATATCCAAATCCTGAAAGAAGCATGCATATGCAGCACAAATCTATGGAAGGAGATCTGTATAACTATTTAAGTATCTCCCTCTCACACAAAGAATTTCATCACTGCAGACGCACTGCTTGATAGCAGTGCAAACATAATATTCATTGATTGCACTTGAGCTCAAAAGCATCAATTACCCCTGACCCCTTTATACCACCCTGTTCCTGTATACATCATGGACGGGACTAAGAATTCTGCAGATGTAATTATTGATTACCATGAACACAGAGAATGTGTCACTGCAGAGATCACAGATCTTGAAAAGAATTAAATGATCCTTGGCTTCTCTTGGTTGAAGAAACACAATCCTATTATAAATTGGACCAAAGGAACAGCACCTCAGTCCCAGCACCTGAGAACAAATTTCTGGAAGATACAATCCGCTACCAGTCACTGTATTCAACGAACAGCCTCCCAACCAGAACAAGGAGAATGATAACACTGTCCAACCTGGGCCTGATCAAGCATCTCCCATGAAATGACAGCAATGGAATGCTGGTCTTTTTGACATCCAGCGGAAGGAGCCACGGAAGAAGTCATATGTTATCCATTTATGTACAGTAATGTTGCATGTTGAATTGTACTACTTTGTAACTGTGCACCGAGTTCACCACAAGTTGACATCAAGCACTAAACTGATTTGCACACCACACCCAACAGCACCAGGCATCATGCACACTCAGTTCACACACCACTCTCTGTATGCACACACCAAGTTTGCACACCACACCAAGTTCTCACATACCAAGTTCATGTACCAATGCACATCACACCAAGTTTGTACCAGACCAAGTTGATCCTCTCATGTACACTACATCATATAGTCTGAGATTCAAAAGATCTCAGGGTGAGTTCATGGTCCAACTTTATGAGATGTCATGCACTTCCATAGACCCACCCCTCATTCCCATTATACAATTCATGAAACATCATTTTGTGCAAAACCATGTAGCTTGGGTGTGTGTCCAGCCTGGGGCCCAGGTTGTATGTAGCTGTGCTGGGTTTGGTCCTTTCATGCCCTCTTTTCATTACCCACTTGCATCTCTTTGTTACGACTTGTTCTTTTTCTTTACCTTGTGCTCCGATGTCAGCTCATATACTGAGGGGTTGTACTTGTTTGGGTTGTAGCTTCCTGTCATATCCTGTTCCAACCCCTACTTAGCCACCTCTGTACATCTCTGTACAACTCCAACCAACTCCAGGTCACACCTCTGATGAACTCCCTTAGGAGTTCATCTCCAGAAATCACCTCCTTGACCCCTATCCAGAAAACCTCAGACTTGTACCTTTATTAACCTCCTTCAGTTATAGTCTACATTTCACCTGTCAATTGGTACAGCCCATTCTGGCTGTGTTCCATGCTCTCTCTCATCATTCTCTTCCTACATATGTATATTGCCTTTGTGCAGTAGCTTCAGATCCAGACTTCCTCCAGGTCTCTACCATATATAACTCCTGTACTTTCTCTGTCATACCTTCAGTATGAATATCAAATCTAAGTCACCTCCTTTCGAGTCTGGCTTCCCTTACCACCTTTCTTTACTCTGAAATATGAGGATATTAACTTCCTTTAGTTATAGTCTACAATTCACCTATCAGATGATACAGCCTGTTCCAGCTATGTTCTGCCTTTATCAGTTATCATTTCCTTCCTATGTACATTGCCTTCGTGCAGTACTTCCAGACCCAGATTGGCATAGGTGCAATACATAAGTCCTATGCCAATGTCCTCAACCCCTCCATTTCCTAATAAACCATTCTCCAATAACTTCAGACATCGCTGTCAGTCAATGACCAATGCTGCATCCCCTACATCTCATCTCCAACTGGACTTTGTTCCACACCTCCGGACTTTAGCCCCTATCTCTCCAGACCTCTGCTGGACCTAAACCTGGAGGAACTGCACTTAACACTTCTGCTGTTGACCGAGGGAGTGTGAAGAGTGACTGGTGCTTCCTGTAGACTTTTATAGTCTGAAAGGATGAGAGATGATGGTCCTGATTGTTGTGCTTGACCTACAGTATATGTGCTGGCCCTGCCACCTCCACTGCTTCTACTACTGGTGTTGGAGGGTATACTAAGTTTAATAACTTGTTTTCTTCTTGAGCTGACCTGAACCACTCTCAAACCTCTGATACATGCCTGTTGGGTATGAACGACAAAAGAAGTTGTGGAAAGCCCTGTAAAGTGCATTGTATCCCATTTATATACTGGAGGATGGGATGGGAATGTGAGTGTATGATATGTGATAGGAAACATCTTCTGAGTACTTTAGTGATCTGCTTCAACAATCATCCACAAGCAAGGTAGCAAGCTGAATGGTCTTCTTTTAGTGAAATGACCCTTAAAGACTCACACTTAAATGAAGCTTGCTAAGTTGCTGTCACCTAGAGAAAGACAAAAGAAGATGAAAGGAAAGAGTCGCCTTTAAGGGGAAACTCCAAGAAAACAAGACTCATGTTCTCTTGCACTGTATTGGGGTTTATATATTAAGTACATGTACACACAGACCAAGCTGTGCTAATACTATATATGGTAAGTATCATTGATACTGGGTAACATGAAGTGAAGATATGTATGATCATACATGTATAGTGCACATGGATGTGGCTGTTGAAATCTGGATATTTGCTTTCTGCTCTTCTTTTATATAACCCAGATTTTAGACCTGATTATATCAGTGGTCCAGATGTTCGGACACTAGGTCCAATTACACTATTACATTTGACTTATCATATGACATCATAGATAACTGTTATTATTGCTATTGGCTATAGATAGGACTTTTATCATTTGTCATATGATATGACTCATTCCTATCTCTTATCTTTACCTACCCTAGAGTAGAGGCATACAGGTACAAACAATACCTATACACTATATAGAGGGGAGCTCACTCTATATTGGTCTCCTCAGTTCTTACTTTCTACTCTTATACAAGCATTTCCACTTTACTTCTATAACTCCTCTGCTCTTCAAGCTAGCAACCTCTATTCTCAGATCTAGTGAGTACCTCCCACTAGGCACATACCTTCCTCTTGTCACTTGCATTACACTTGTGGCATCTACTGTCCTCAACAGTAGAGACAAACAGAGTATCACGCACTTTGTTATGTTATGAGCTCTGCTTAATCAAGATTTGACATACTTGCAGTTTCTCTCACCCTTGATCTAGCAGTGACAAAATATCACTGGGTCCGAAGTCCAGAGACTGCTCTGGACATAGGGACTCATAATTAACTTGTCCCATCTCTGGTGTTTCATATCTCTGAGACTCCGGAGCACGTACATATCACTATATTGTCTAGCACAATCCTTACACTTATCCTACTCATTGAGATACAAGTGTCCCTTTACCATACACTATATAAATCCTCCACTTCATACTCAGTCATTCTGTCCTTACTGGTATCAACTGAGATGAGTCTCTTACATCTAGTATTCATGCCTGTACTCATAGCCATACCTCTGGTCTACTCTGGTCTTTGCTAGCTCTGCTCCACTCCAAACCTCTGGACCAGCCAGTCTTGCCTTCAGACTTTGTTAGATTATGAGCCCTGTTAGTGCAAGGTAAATCAGACAAGCTTTAAATGACTCAACACTTGCACACCCCTCAGTGTACACTTTCCCATTCTTTTGGAACAAACCCTGGCTACCAGCTACCTTCAGCTATCAGCTATCTGACACCTGTCAGAAAATAAATCTTCTTCTGTCAACTCTATCTGAAATGTTGAAATTCTAATGGGACCCGAAACCTTCCCCTTGTCAAAAACTCCATATAAACAAAGTACATGGAGTTGTTGCTGAAACATATGTAAAACCAGCCCTTGCAACTGGAGTATCAGCTTTGGACGTCCATGAATGGTTGGAAAGTGATGAAAAAGCCTATGGCATCATATAGGAACACCTCTCCAATGCTCTTCTGCTCAAGACAGAATACTGTTCCTCTGCAAAAGAACTTTGGGACAAACTCCTATCACTCCTAGACACTCTGAGTGTTTCCTCTGCATTCTACATATTTCAGCAACTCTTCAATGTGAGCTGGGATGGCAACTCCAAAGTATCAGAGCATATTGCTTCACTCTGCACCTCTGAATCTCAGCTTGCCAGCATGAAATTTGCTGTTGACTCCAAAGTCATGGCATTCATCCTTTTCAACTCCCTCCCAAAATCCATGACATGGGAACTGTTCAAGTCCTCCCTCATTAACACTGTGGAGGACAGCAAATTAACCTTCGACACCATAGAAACTCAGATCACTGCAGATGATGCCTGCCTCCAATCAGCTGAACACTTGGAGTCTGCCATGAAGGTCTCTGAAGCACAACAGACACAACCTCCAAATGCCTCTGCCTGGTGTGAACACCACCTCTCCCCCCCACACAACTCTGGAGACTGTTACCAGTATATAGCATGGGTTGAGGAATTGAAAAAGAGAGGTTTAAATGGCTGAGAAAAGATAAGGAGAAGGCAAATCTGGCAGAAGAAACTCTGAATACTCTGGACTCCACACATGTAGCCAGTGCAAATGTATCACAGTCCCTAATCAAACACATTTAGGCTTACTGGTCATCTGAGCAAGGTGATAGTGGGAGAATTTCCACACTAATCATTGACTCTGGAGCATCATCTCACATAGTTCCTCACTGATCCTGGTTTCAAACATACCGTCTGCTAAACCCACCATGTCTGGACCCTCAGAGACAACTCCAAAGCACATTCCATAGGAATTGGAACTGTACCCCGTGTATCACAAGTCTCTGGACAAATCTATGAATTGGTGTTATCTGATGTCCTACTCATTTCAAAGTTCCATCTTTTACTCATCTCCATAAACCAACTCGCCTCCAAAGGCCTTTCCATCACTTCTCCAGCAAAATGCTACATCCAAAAGGATTGGAACACCATTCTTGCTGCCAAGCATAGGAGTGGTCTGTACCATGCAAAGGTTACTCCAAGTATTCAGAAGGAGACTGCTCATGCAACTATTGATGTAAACCTCCTCCACTGCTGAATGGGCCACATCTCCATTGACTGTATTTAAAGCATGGTCAACTCCAGTCAACTCCGAGGCATTGACACTCTTACTGGGATACCCATATTCTGTGAGGCGTGCACACTTGGAAAAATAAAGAAACCTCCTTTCCAACCCAAGGAAGAGGCTTGGACCACTTGCCCACTGGAACTGATACACACAGATGTCAGAGGTCCTATAACTCTGAGATCATGCAAAGGGTACAGATTCTGGCTAGTTATTGTTGATGACTTCAGCTGTTTCCCCTGGATCTACTTCATGAAACACAAGAATGAAGCTTTCCAGATCTACAACCAGTGGAAATCAGATGTGCAAAGGTTCCTCCAGTCAGAAATTGGACAAGAGAACTTCTTCAAGTCCTACACAAAATCTGTCCAGAGTGACAGAGGAATGGAATACACCAACAAAGATGTTCTGAGACCAACTTTGAACTGATGGCATAACCCATGAGACATCTACACCTTACACTCCAGAGCAAAATGATCTGGCCAAATGAATGAACCAAACATTGGCCACACTGGCAAACATTATGTTGGAGTAGTCAAAGCTCCCGAAATCCTTCTGGGTTAATGCCATGTCCACTGCCACTTACATATCTGCATGTAGTCCAACCTCCAGACTTGCTGAAAAAGTACCCTATCAAACTTTCTTCAATCACCAAGTTGATCTGACTCTCTTCTGTCCCTTTGGGTGTCCTGCCTATGCATACACACCCAAGGAGCAGTGGGGGGAAATTCCAATCACATGGAAAGAAATGTTCATGATCAGATACACTCATGGGCAACAAGCCTACAAACTCCTCAACATTGTATACTAAACCATCATCTCCAGCCGTCATGTTACATTCGATGAATCTGGAACTATCTCCAATGCTGAATCTGCTCCTTGGAAAGCCTCCACTGTTGAGGGACAGTGGGAGAGCTTAATTCCGGAGCTGAATATTGACAACAATAAATGTCGACCCCATCTCAAACTAGTGGGAGTTTCAGAACATCCTAACAGTCTTGGCATTGAGGAAATTGCTGAATGCCTGGACCAACTCCAATTACATGAAGTTCCTGCTTCTGTTCCAGATCCTGGGCCATCCCCAGCTCCAGCTCTGATTCCCCCTCTAGCTGCACCTCCTGCTCTGCCACCCATACAACAAAGTAACAGACAATGGCAAGTGGCAAATAAAAACAAAGAGTATGACTGCACCATACAGGAGGAAGCTCCAGAACAACCTACAGAGCTCCTAGATGACAATCCAGAAATCCCTGCTGCATTTACAGCCTTTATAGAGGATCATATATTCACTGAGTCTGCAAACTCATCCTCCAAACAACCACTTCCAAACACTCTAAAGAAAGCCTTCTCTGGTCCAGACAAAGAACTGTGAAAGTCCACCTTGAAGAAGGAACTCCTAAGCCTCAACTCCAACCATGTCTATGAGACTGTACTTGTTCCAGAAGGAGTAACCCCAATTACCTCCAAGCCCATGTTCTGAATCAAATGGGATCAGACCAGAAACATAGAACACTACAAACTCTGAATTGTTGTGCATGGCTTCACACAGAAGGAAGGTGTTGATTATCAAGAGGTTTTTGCTCCAGTCACAAATCTTGACTCTGTACAAACCCTAATCGCACTAGCTGCCAAGCATGACTGACCTAGAATTAAACCAAATGGATGTGTCTACAGCATACCTGAATGGAGAACTGTAGAAGGACTTGTATGTCACCTCCAACAGGTGTTCCAATCCAACCTGGTGTAGAGATCGGTGTATCTCTAGGTTCATATCCACTCTTTTGGTGATCTTCCACCATGTCCAATGTTGACATCTATCCATCCATCCATTCTAGAACTTGGTCAGCATTCATTCACTCTTTTTATGTAGTCCATACACAGTCCATACATAGTCTGATAGTAGTCCAGTCCAGTCCAAGGCAATCTGGTACCGTAGTCTGCTAGTCCAACCTGGAAAACATTGGATTCAACACTGGACATGCCAGTCTTTGGACTCAGATATCTGAACATAGCTAAACTTTGTTCTTACAGTCTCAGGAAATGCCCAGTGACTATAAACGTGCTGTCTTTTAATTTGAAATACATCTTTCTGCATCCATTCATCATCAATTCTAAGTCCTATGCAGTCCTGTGCAGCTGTCGTCGTTCCCCATTGTTCCTAACCGTGCTCCTCTAGTTTCCAGACTTCCTATAGTCCATCATGACCTCTGGACATCATTCCATCTGTTTTCAATACTCTGGATTGCCATCCCTTGGTTTTCCAGACTGTTCCTTGGGTTCTGGGATACTCTAGCTGCCCTTTTACAGTCCTTCAACATTCCCTGCTACTCCCTTGAGTCGAGTTATACTTGCACCCTTTTCTTTTGTCTGATAAGTCCTAACCACCCAGCAAGGACTTGGTGTTTTACACCAGATATTGCTGGAAACTCTGATGATCTCTGTATGGACTAAAACAGGCTGGTCAAACTTGGAACAAAACCCTGGACTGTTATGCTTGATCTGGATAGGGATAAGGGATTTAAAGGGTAAGCGCACACTTAATGGTAGTGCATAGTCCAAGGAAGATGTTCCACTTCATAGTGGAAACAGACTAGTTCAAGGTTTCAAAGTGACTGGGTGAAAGCCAGAAGGAGCTCAAGATGAATAGATGTGATTCTAGAAGATCTAAGCTAAGGTACAAGAGTAGATATGGTGACTAGCTCAAGTACAGTGAAGGGTGGTTAAGTAAATATTGTATGAGAGAAGCATAAGTAATAGTCATACAATGATATAAGCAAGTCCTGGAAGTAAGTACATACTCCAGTCACAAGGAAGTCCAAGTATAAAACAATACTGGAGGACTAAGTGATAAGGGCTCAAAAGAGACTTGGTAAGATCTCCTTGAAAGGATCAATGGAAGATGGATAAAGACTTAGATATAAGGATAGCATATCCTATGAGCGGTGGGTCTGCAGATAAGGTGGCAGTCATATGCAAGGAAGGGTGATGAGAAGTGGAAGTGATAAAGAGCTGGAAAAAAAAAGATACAAGGGCAAATTGTAACATGGACCACAAACTTGGAGAACTCAGTCCCTCCTGTTTAGATGTAGAGACATGCCTGTATGTATTCCGAAAGGATAGCCAACTCTGTTTCCTGGTCATCTAAGTCAATGACCTCCTTCTAGCTGCCACTACCTGGAAATTGATGAACTCTGTGAAAGCCAAACTCTCTGCTGCCTTTAAAATGTGAGACCTCGGAGAAGCCAAGTTCATACTCGGAATCAAACTCAAACAGGACAGGAAACTCTGGATCATCCCCATATCCAAATCACAGTACTCTCGAACTGTCCTAGCACATACTGGGATATCTACCTGCAAGCCAACATGGACCCCCATGGCACACAACTTCCAATTGTTTGCAACTGCCTGGAGGATGACCAGATCATACTGGAGATGAACATTGAAGGAAAACAAGTTTCCTACCTCACAGTCATAGGGTCACTAATGTACCTCATGCTCGGAACTCGTCTGGACATCACCTATGCTGAAACGGCCCTTAAAGACTCACTGTTAAGTGAAGCTTGCTAGGTCACTCTGTGCTAGAGAAAGATAAAAGAGGAGAAAGGAGTAAAGTCACATTAAGGGGAGAACTCCAAGAGAACAAGACTAGGGAGTCTTGGTCTACTTGGAAATAGTATTTATACTACTATTAAATGCACATGACCAAGCTATGCTACTGCTATATATAGTAAGTATTCTTGGTACACAGGGCCTTTGTGTCAATCACAGATCGAGACTTTGGCATCGCACTGACGCGCCGATGCTTCACTGATAGTATGTCTCACGTCGATCATACAGATATAAGAAGGGAGACCAGTACGCATTCCCCCTTGTTGTCTCTTTCTTTCTCCCACTCACAATCCCTCCTCTGCTCGCTTTCTTTCGCATACTATACATAATGACTTCCTCTTCTTCTCAGAACCCATCTTCCAATCCCACCAATACACCTAGTAATAATGTTGTACCTTCCTCCATTCCCCCCATCGTCATCACTCCCGCTCTGACTGCTTCTGTCTCAAGCAGATCTGGACCCACATCCACTTCTACTCCTCTCTTCACCAACATGTCCTCTCCTCAACACATCCCAACGTCGGGCAATCCCTTCATTCCTCCTTCTACTCCCGCCCATACTCAGGGCTCACCCGCATCAAAGGTGCAGCAATGGCTTGCCGCATATATGCTCCTCTCTCTTGATTCCAAGGCTTGGGCAGCCAAAGCCTTTGACGCCATCAAACCAGCCGATGCGGCCCCCTCCATCATTTTCTCCATCAACAAGGAAATCAAGATGTCCTCGACACTTGATAGTACTTATGGCCTAGGCATCCATCCCACTATCAATGATCTCGCCAAAGCCGGGCAATATCTACCTCTCATACTCTTCACGGATGACATGACTAAGTGTCTCCATCACGGCGGTCTTATGCTCAAAAAAATCAAGTCCACCATCAGTGGAATCACCCATCACCTCCTCAATCTCTCTGCCTTTCTGGCTGAAGACTCTCTCAACGCATTTACTTGGCATGAGGCCTGGAAACATTATCTCTCCTGGCTCCAGGACCCCAATGTCACTCAACCAGAGGTTCACGAACGATGATTCACCCATTACTCCCTTCTCTCCAAGGACGAAGCCATTCGTTCCAACTTTAAAGCCATTCTCACTTTCGATATGAACTGGCGAGCGTCATATGCCGCTCAACCTTTCATCCATGACCCTGTAGAATGGCAGCTGCGTCTACAGGTCAATCATTCCTTTCTTATCACTTATCCTTTCCTTATATCATTTCAATCCAGGCAACCAAGAGTGAAATTGCCACAGAACATCTTCTTCAACTATCCACCCGAGATGACCGCTCCAACTCTTCCCATCATTATGAGCCATACGATTCCACTCGCAAGAACATGAGACGTCCTCGTGATTCTCACGATCAATCCTTTCATGACATCTCCTCCGATCCCAAACCTAAATCAGACCCTACCTGTCTTCTCTGCGGCCAAAACGGTCACCGCATCGTGGAATGCAAGGAGGAGATGACAGCGAAAGGCAAACTGGTGTTTGCCAAGTTCGCCAATGGACAGCTCGTCCGCTGCTCCAACGAATCACCTCTCTGCATCCTCTTCAACTTCAATATTGCTTGAAAACCCTGCAAACATTCATACAGCACTTCACAACATCTCTGCTCCTTATGTGGAGAATCTGCTCATGCCGCTCTCGCACGTCTCTGCATCTGAATTAGAATTGTTCACCATCTGGACTCCAGACCATGTTATTGTCCCAACCACCTCATCACATGTGTACTACAATAATCTCTCCATCACACAGACTCCATATGATGATGACACTGATTTCACATGCATTATAACTCCATACTCAGCTAATGCTTTTGACGTCTTTCTTCGTGACGCTAATCTCATTGACAAGTTCCCAGAACTCTCTTTCAAACTTCGTCATGGTTTCCGTCTTGGAAATTTCCTCCCTCTTTCTTGTTCATACACTCCAGATAATCTGCCAGGTGCTTATCAATATCATTCTGTCATCGAGGAGTACATTCAGGGTGAATTGCACATTGGCTGCTTCTCCAGCCCCTTCACAAAAGAAGAGCTCGAAAGCAAAATTGGTCCTTTCTGATCCTCACCTCTCCAAGTTGCTATCAAGAGATGGTGCGCCAGATAAATACCGCATCTGTCGTCATCTCTCCTACCAAGGGTCCATGGACTATTCTGTCAATGATGAGATTGATGCCCAAGATTCCCCTACCGAGTGGGGCACTGCAGAGGAATTTGCAGATATTGTATGTCCCTCTCATTTCCTCCCCTCCTTCTATCCTTGCTCGATGGACATCTTCGCGTGCTCTTTTTGACACGCTCAAAGACACAGCGTCAGGGACAGACTCTCCCATAACCTCTTCCAATTTTCTCCTTCATTTGGCATCTCTCAATCTTTTCTTAAATCATCTCAGGTGAGATCTGCTCCCCCTGGAGCACAGGCCGCCTCTGTGGACATCGAGGCTGCCTATCATACTGTTCCTTGTACCCCAGATCACAAACACTACATTGTCATTTTCTTCAACGGCAAATTCTATCTCGACCACAATCTCCCCTTTGGCATTGCCTCAGCTGCAGGCCTCCAAGGCGAGATTGCTGGTGCTACACTCAAAATCTGGAATTCTCTTGGCATCGGTCCCTCCAAAAAATGGGTTGACGACATCTCTGTCCTACATCTCCCCACATCTACTGGTCAATTTCTAGGCATCTCCAATGGCAAGGTATACCGCTATGACTATGATCTCACCCACATCAAAGAAATCATTGCACCCCTTGGCGTTCCCTGGCATCAGGAAAAGGGTCAACCTTTTGGAGATACAGTGGAGTATCTCGGCTTTGTATGGAACCTTCCTGCACAAACGGTCACTCTTACCCCATCCAAACAGCATAAATACATTGTTCGTCTATCCACCTTCTTATCATCCTTCAAACACAATCAAGTCCCAAAGGAAGAAGGAGAAGGAGTTGCTGGTTATCTTCACCACTGCACCTTTGTCTTCCCCCATGGACAATCTTATCTTGTGTCCATCTACGCATGGCTTGCTTCCTTCCACAATGAGTATGAGAAATGTTTTATGCCACACTCACTTATCTCCAACCTCAGATGGTGGCTCAACACACTCCAATCCTCTCTCAACCCCCTTTCCCTCCATCCTAGACCTCCTACACGTGATTACAATATCTGGGTCGATGCTTCATCTGGTTTCGGCATTGGACTCTTATTGAACAATCACTGGGACTGCTGGCATACAGTCGATTCATGGTGTGGCTCGCCTGGCGAAGGACGTGATATTGGATGGCTCGAAGCAGTCGCTATCGAGCTCGCAGTTCGACTCGCTTCTCTCAAATCAATCCGTGACACGGACATCCTCATCCAAAGCGATAACGAAGGTGCCATTCAGGCTTTTTGTAAAGGCCGCAGTCGAAACCACATGGTCAACACATGCATCCATCGCACCACCAACATCCTCTTACAATTCAATCTCAGCATCACCCTTATTTATGTACCATCCGCGTCCAATCTCGCTGACCCTATTTCACGAGGCACATACCCTGACAACTCTCTTCATCTACCTACCTTCCCTCTTATCCCTCCTGAAATCCTGCTCTGGTTTCATCATGAACCATGCCCATCCAAACATATATGATGAACTCATGGCAGGTGTAAATATCGACACTGTAGCAGCCCAATTCTGGACAGATGTGACCTCGCAACAAAACCCTACTCGTCCAGCGGTCATAGCCTCTCTCTACACCACCACCACTACTCGTCCCCTCAGAGCTCCCAAGTCTTCCTCACAAATCCTCCCCTCCCCTCTCTACCCCCACGTAGCAGCCGCTGATTGTCTTCTCATGTGGACTACACCAGCTGGACATTCATGGCAACAGGATCTAGAGGACAAACTACCCCACCCTACCATTTTCAAACTCTTTCAAGTCATGATCTATTCTCTCGACAAAGACACTTGAAGTAACTATGGCTTGGGCCTCCTCCGCTTCACACAATTTTGTGATAACATCAACATCCCAGAAAACAATCGCATGCCTGCCTCACAGGAACTCATTGCTGCCTCCACCGCTTCTCATGCGGGACGTGCCTCAGACAAAACTCTTAATAACTGGCTAGCTGGACTTCATTTCTGGCATACCGTAAATGAAGTCCCATGGCATGGCTCCAACATGTTAAGATCTGTCAGACGAGGCTTTGTCAAGTTGGTCCCCACAACCTCTTGTCACGCCAAACGTCCTTCTGTCATAATCGAGGCACTCACTCTTTTACGCAACAGTCTTGACGCTAATTCCCCGTTTGACTGTGCGGTAGCAGCGGCTGCCTTCACAGCTTTCTGGTCCTGTTGTCGTCTCGGAGAGCTCCTTCCCTGCTCATCCACAGACTTCTCACCCTCAAAACACGTCACACGCTCCATCCTACCCTTCATAACCAAATGTCTTCCTAATGGTACCACTTTTCTCTCCTTCCACATTCCTTGGACCAAAACCACCCAGGAAAAAGGTGCTGATATCTCAGTTACTGCTCGTCCTCACTGCACTGATCCTCTCTCAGCCCTCATTTCTCACGAACATCTCAATAACAACCTTCCGGCTCATGCCCCTCTCTTCACATATCGCTCAGATGCTGGATGGTCCCCCCTCACCAAAATTAATTTTATTGCACGGTGCAACGACATTTGGGCCAGTCTCGGCCTCCCACGCATGCCCGGTCATGCTTTCCGCATCAGAGGCACCACAGAAATGCTCCTTGAAGGCATCAACCCAGACATCATTGCCGTTCAGGGACGTTGGTCCTCGAGGGCATTCTTGGAATATTGGCGTTGTATTGAAACTGTATTACCTCTCTTCATTTCTTCCTCCACAGACACTGCTCGTTTACAAACATTAGATTCAATCATGTCAGGCTTCGCGAAACGACATACACTTCTGCATGTCTAACCATTACAACTCTGTCCCTCTAATCTATAGAATATCACTCTTCTTGATGAGATCACGCAGCTCAGGTGTGTGTCCGGTTTAGGCCTGGGTTGTAGCTGCGCAAGATTTGGTCCTTTCGTGCCTTTTCGTCCTCTTTCTCCGTTGCCTGCTTGCGTCTTCTCCAGCACACTTAGGATCATTCCCATGCTCCAAAGGTCAGGCCTCTCCCTCGTCGGATTCATCCAATTCCCTTCTCTTCGTCCTCTCTCGAATTCCCCCCTTGCGCAGAATTCTCAGATCTCTGTTGCACACATCATGTAACCCAGTGTGGACGACCTCCAGTCTGCCTTCCCACACAACCTGCGAATCTAATACCTAGACTCAAGGATTTCCCGTGATCTCATCATCTCTGTCTCTGTACTCCAACTAGTCATACTTCATCTCAGCATAGTTATCTTCATTCTAGTCAATTCATTCCCTTCGACCATCTTCCCTCCCATCCCCCCGAAGAGTGATCACTCCACGAAGGTGGTGTGGGTTCGGCATGGTGAAGTTCTCACAGCCCCTAAATAATGAAGAAAACAATGTGGGGTCCATAGACAAGGCCCTAGGGGCGGAAGGGTGTGTTTTGTAAAAGTCAGAAATAGCATCTTTAGCATGCGTGAGATTAGATCTTTGTTCTCACATCCAATCTGTTTCATTATAGCCCTTCCAATGGACCAAATATTCAATGTGGCAGCCCTTGTACCATGAATCAATGATGAAATCCACCTCATATTCATCATCTTGGTCCTTGGTTACCAGAACCGGACCAGGTTTGAATGTGGACTGGCTGGGCAATCTATCTTTGTATGGTTTCAACCATGAGATGTCAATAACAGGGTGGATCCTCATGGAGGAGGGCAGTCTGAGTTCTACAGCATTGGGGCCCATTAGCCTCATGATTTCATAAGGTCCAAGCCATCGCTCAGTTAATTTACAGGAAGCACGTGTCAAACACAAGTTGGATGTGAATAGCCACACTGTATCGCCAATTTGATATTTAGGGGCATTAGAGCAGGGTTTGTCTGTGTGGAGTTTCATGCGGTCCTGAGACACAGATAAATTATGCTTGACCTGATCCAACATTGTAGCCATGTGGTTGATAAAGTCTAGAGCAGCTGGTGCCTTTGACTGTTGTGACTCAATGCCCATTTGGGGCTCATATGACCATGTAACCACGAAAGGGGACTTTTCCATAGCAGTGGCTTTATTTGTATTCATAGAGAACTGGGTGATAGGTAACCAAGCGGCCCATTCATTTTGCTTTTCTGATGTAAATAAGCGAAGGAACTGCTGTACTTCGCAATTCATTTGTTCTGTCTGACCATCTGTCTGTGGGTGGAAAAAGGTGGATAATTTAGGGGTAATGCCAAGATATCAGCAGATGTCAGCCATAACCATGCTGGCAAACTGGGGTCCTCTGTTGGAAATGATTGTGGATGGAAGACCATGATGCTTCCAGACATGGTTTAGATATAATTTAGCTGTATCAAGAGCCATGGCGGTTTTCATACAGGGAATGAGTTCAACTTCCTCAGAGAATCTGTCAACTACCACTAGGATAGAATCATAGCCTTGGGATAGGGAAAGATCCATGGTGAAATCCACCGAGATGTGTTCCCATGGGTGACCAGGAATGGGAAGTGGCTGTAATAAGCCAGCTGGAGCCTGATTAGTCCCTTTGAACTGTTGGCAATGATCGCATTGAGCGATATAACTTTTAACAAATGTAGCCAATCCTGGCCACCAATAGCTGTGCTGCAGCAGGTCTAATGTCTTATCTGAACTGGCATGTCTAGCCATAGAGGTGTCATGGTGAAGTCTTATGAGTTCCATATGTAGATCAGTGTCCTCAGGTATGTATAGCCTGTGGAGCGTGTTGTAAAGGAATCCATCATCCTCCGCACAAACTTTCCAATCTTTACATGATGTGCTGATATCTTCTTCGGTAAAATGTGTGATTGCATCAGAGATGCGATTTTTGATTTGATCCCCTTTATTGGAGAGCAGAACATGTTGTGCCCTAATATTCTCTGGGGAGATAACTAATACTCCCTTATTGTTGTCTTCTAGACCGACTGTATGATCTTCTCGTCTAGAGAGAGCATTAGCCTTTCCCATAGTAGCTCCTGGCTTGTGTAACTATTTGAAATTGAAATGAGATAGATATTGTGCCCAACATGCTTGCTGCCTGTTCAGATCTTGGCAAGTCATGTAGAATTACAAATTTGCATGATCATTCCAGATCTTAAACTTGTGGCATGCACCTTCTAAGTAGTGGTGCCAGATCTCAAGTGAATGAATCACACTGAGCATTTCTTTATTTGCAATAGGGTAATTCTATTCTTGCAAAAACATTGAATGAGAGGAATAGGCAAGTGGGTGCCATTTGTCATCTTTCTGAATAGATAACACTGCTCCTGTGGCATAATCAGAAGCATTGCATTCTAAGTAGAACTGAGCTTCATCCTCAGGTAATGCAAGAACAGGAGCTGTAGTGAAATGGTGTTTCAACGTGTCAAATGCCTTCTGTTGTTGCTGCTTCCATTCGAAGGAATTCTCCTTCTTCGTCAAGTCATTAAGTGGTCTAGCTATTTTCGCGTAATCTTGGATAAACCTTTGGTAGAAGTTCGCTAGTCCCAAGAAGCTTCTAACTCCTCAGACATTCTTTGGTGTAGGCCATTCCAGAATGACTTGAATCATTTTTTCATCCATCCTTATTCCGTCTTTTCCTACAATTATGCCCAGAAATTCATAGCATGGGACGTGCATTTCTCTGGTTTTATAAATAGGTCATTTTCTTCAAGGCGTCATAGTACTTCCATAATGATCTTGTTGTGCACTTCATGATCATTGGATTTAGTAAATATCATTAGGTCATCAATGTAGATGACCACACAGTTGTCCATATCTGTGAAGATCACATTCATCATGGCTTGGAACATTTCAGGGGAGTTGCATAGTCTAAAATACATAACAAGGGGTTTGAAAGCTCCTCAGAAGCAAATGAAAGCCGTCTTCCATTCATCACCATCTTTGATGTGTCGTTATTGTATCTCCATTGGAGATCCATCTTTGTGAATAGCTTAGCCCCTTTTAACTTATCGACCAATTGTGAGATCAAGGTAAAGGGTAATTGTTTTTGACCATGTGTTCATTTAAATAGCGGTAGTCGTGTACCATGCATTTTCAACCATCCTTCTTAGGTACAAAGAACAAGGGTGATGTTTGTGGAGACTCAGAGGGTCTAATATACCCCTTTTTGAGCCAATCATCTATAAACCCAGAAACTTCCTGTTGTTCTGTGACAGACAGGGGAATGATGTGTCCTTTCTTGGGTGTGAATGTTTTTTTCATATCAATGGCATGATTCCATGGTTTCCAAATCAGCATTCACTCAGATTCTCCTTTGTGAAATACTTTTAGATATTTATGGAACTCTTTCAGGATGAGTTCATCTGCTGTTTCTGTCTTAGGGGTAGGCTTATCTAAAGCTGCACAGACTGCGTAAGTGAGGTATGTGTTTTCTTCTTCCTCTTTATCAGCATATTGTAAGAATCATTCTTTATCCTGCAGGAAAGAGCATGTTTGTTGGTAATGTGTCATCCGGACCATGCCTTTGGTCCAATCTATAATAGGATTCTGCTTCTTCAACCAGGAGAACCCTAGGATCATTTGATTCTTTCCAAGATCTGTGATTTCTGCAGTAACACATTCTTTGTATCCTTGGTAATGTATAATTATTTCTGTGGAATGCATGATGTTTCCTGCGGAGTTCTTAGTTCCATCCACATTGTATACAGGAATGGGGTGGCACAAAGGGGTCAGGGGTAAATGATGCTTCTGAGCCCAAGTGTGATCAATGAATATTATGTTCACACCGCTGTCAAGTAATACGTCTGTGGTGGTGAAATTCTTTGTGTGAGAAGGAGAGATTTGGATAGTCATACAGATCTCCTTCTGTGGGTTTGTGCTTCATATGCACACTTCTTCTGGGATTTGGTTATCAGTGTTAATAAGTGAATTAAGCACAGGTGTGAAGCCCCTGCTGAGCTCCACTAAGGAAGACCCACTTGGCTGTGATGATTCATTGTCTGATTCATTGGGTTCTTCACCAGCCAGTGGCAAAAACCTATTGTCATCAGATAAATTAAATGATACCTTCTTTGTATCTGCATGAACACCTGGTTCATTCATGTGGCTTTCCCTTTTCCCTGCTTGGATTCTATGACTTGGAGATCAAAAAAGTAGGCTTTCATTCATCATATGACATGTTGTGGATGACTTAATCCGGGTTGGATGACTCATGTTCCCATGAGTTGGCACCTTCTTCTTCAATGTCCCTGATTTTGCAGCCTCCTTGTTAACATCCTTTCTTGTGTTCTCCACCAAGCCACTTGCAATCTGGACATGCAAGTTTGGGTTTTGGACAATCCTTGACAAAGTGTCTGCCTCCACAGTTGTAGCACTTTCTTTGTGCAGAAGATGTTGAGAATCTTCATTCAAAGGCATCTATATCCATGGTGTTTGGATCTCTGGATCTGTGATTATTGCCACCACACATGAAGCTTATTAATTGGTTCCTTGTGCCTACTTCTCAGATCTTAGCAAGGTAAGCGAGAACCATGGTGGGGTGGGTTCCATCTAAGAGAATCTTGTCAATTATCAAGCACTGGACATTTTGCTCTATGAGCTCAATGAGATATGTAGGGACCATGCCCACTTGTGGTTCATATCTTTGGACATCAATGATTCAATTATCTATAGGCATTGATTCCGTTTATTTGAGGGTGTGTAGCTTCTGTCTGGCCCACTCATTCTGGTTGATGGATCTGAAGAGTGCTTTGACTTCTTCTTCTAATTCTATCCACATGTATGTTCCTGCGACTAATAGCCAATGAATCCTTATGCGGGCAAAACCACCTGCCTTTTGTCCTTTAAGGCGTGATAGCACAGCTATTACTGCCTTGTGTGATCCTTGTGGGAATATGGTGGGATTTTCACTTATCCAAGCTTTGATCTTGGTCCACCATTCTTCAAACTTTCCTTTTGAGCTGTTAAAGTTTCCAGGGTCTTGGAATACTTTGCTCATCTTAGGGGTAGTGCCTCCGGTGGTATTGGTTACTGTTACTGCTTGCAGCTGTGCTTGTAGATTTTGTATTTCATTGGTGTAGTGTAGCACTTGTAGGTTCTGTGTGTCTCTCTCTTGAAGGAAGAAATTGAATAATGCCACAAACTCTTATGTGGCTGCAGGATTCAGATCATTGCTTAGAAGGTTTGCTTCGAATATTCATTGATAAAAGCAGACATGATGAATTAGATTTTTTTTTTTAAAAACCTTGTTTATTGTCCTTCGGGCAGCGCCCCTCCTTGGACATTATATGCGCTAAACAACTGAGAAAAATGGAAACCTAGACAGGTGGGGGTGGTGCATAGTTATGAGCTCAAGATCCCGGAATGGGTGAGCAAAGTGCACCACAGGGGAGCAGGGGGACAAAATCGGAAGGGTAATCAAACAGTGACTGTTTCATGCACAATAGGAGGAGACGGAAGCCCACCCTCTAGCACCAATATCTTATCAAAACCTTTCAATGCCACATACCTGAGAGCCCTAAAGGGCCCCACTGCAATAATGGAAAATAGGCCAGCAATAGGCAGAAGAGCGATAACATTGTAGACAGTTGATGTGGGCGGATTCTCAAGGTTGGGGATCCTCTTGGCCCTCCAGTGGGCTGCAGCAATCTGTGCGGGGTGAGTGTGGGGAAGATGGCCCAAAAGTATAGAATCAAGTTCTTGCTCTACCACAAGCAATCTCTAGAAGGCAGAAAAAATGTGGGTTAAAGAGCCATGCTCTAAAGGGGCTGTTTCAGAGGCAGGGAAGGACTCGGCTAGGGTGGATAAGGGTTCAGCTCGCTTCTGACGCCCCTGCTGGCGCAACCTAGTATTAGGCCACACTCAGACAGGTGTTGGGGGTGGTCGCGAAGGGGCTGGTGTTAAGGGGGGTTGCCTGCTGGCAGGGGTGAAGGGGGCCTTGGCCCAGGCAGCTTCCTGGGCCCCTTGAACCAGCTGACACAGCAGATGAATCTCAGCCTCAAGGGTGGCTATGTGCTGCTCTAGGGCAAGTGTGGGATGTGTGAGAAGTGGGGTTGCTGCAGTGGCTGGCTGAATGGGAGTGTGATTATCAGGGGTGGAGGTTAGAGAGCTGGGCATTGTGGGATCCACCAGTCCTCTGGACTGGTGGGCCCTCAACTGGGTGCAGAAATGGATAAGCATATTATTTTGGTATAGCTAGACAATGGTCGGCTTGACCCTCCCTTCAATAAGGGAATCATTTAACAGATGGGCTTTGAATGAGTGGAACAAGTCCTCTGTCACCGCACAGCTCGATGGTCTGCTGGGGTGTAGGAAGTAGGAATGGTGGGTACAGAGAAGGCTTTCCCCTTATTGGGGCCACCTTTAGTGGTCCACCTCCACTTGAAAGGGTGAGTAGAGAAGTATGATAAGACAAACTTGGGTATGGATGGAGGGGTAAAGTGAAGGCAGAACATTCCAGCGGGAAAAGTGTGGTACTTCCTTCCGATGTCAGAGAATAAGATCTGGCACGCACTTTATGTGCTACTTCTAGATATTGAAAACAACTTTGAGCCCTGGGTATGCATTACTATCGGTGCTCATGGTGATGTCCATCTGACGGTCATTACAGCCAGACCCGGACCCCTTACCTAGGGTGTGCGCCACTGTCTTGGTGCGGAGGCTGTCAGTCATTCACGAAATGATCATCTACTCTGCTGAGGAGTGTGTGTTTGCCTGCCGGTATGCTTCTCAGGTCCTGGATATGCAACTTTCTTGTATGGACGAACTCATACTGGGGCTACAAGGTAAGCAATACTACTACTGCAATGCTGCCGTGTGCTTTGTCTCGTCCACCAGGATCACCTGCATTCGACGAGTATCAGTTTCAGTCCATTTTTCTGACCGCTTTATAAGTGATATCGTTGGTTGTCTTTCGGTCTGTACCCCGATTCTATCCATCTTCCATCCACTTGACACAAGTTGGGATAATACATCCTGGCAATGCATGTGACTCATCCCAATTTTCTCAAGTTTACATCCACCTGATCAGCGATCCAGCAGGTATGATGCTAAGCCTTTTCGTTGGCATTGGGCTGACGATATTTGGTATGACAAGGCCCGCGATTACTCTCCTGTGGGACAGATCTGACTCGCCGGCGTGCTTCTGGAGGAGTTGATTACCTCTTCAGGGGGTTGGACGGGACCTTGGGTTGAGGACCGCAAGCAAGTACGCCCTGTGTCTGTCCATCGTTCCCCGTCAGTGACGTCCATACAGCGCCTTCACGATGTCTGCCAGAGTCTGGAGAAGCTTCCCATGGCCAAGTCAGAGGCGAGCATGTGGGACATGTCTGTGTTGACGTGGGATGCCGACGTCCATCCTTGGTTTCCACACATTCCATCTCATTGATTCTTTATGATTTCCTTTTCATCTCTCCGTCTTTCTCTCCCTTGACGTTTCATTGTTCTATTACTACTTTTATGTCTGACAGGTCTTTTTTTCCATGCTGATTCCATTGGCTTTTTTTGAATCCTAGAATCAACATTTCGCGACGCTCGTGTCGTTGATGCTCTCCTCACAGACCAAGGACGAAGTGGCCGATGTGGCGGTGGCCAAACTCCACACCACACTCAGCAGGGCGCTGTCCATACAAGCCGTCTTGGATGCCGACGAAGCCGACATCTCGGAGGTGATTGCTAAGGTGGGATTTTGGAGGCGAAAGACCCAATGCGTGTCTCTGTGTGCCATCTGGGTCGCTCAATTTGGTTGACGACAATCATCACGAAATAGATACATTAAACAGACCGCTCAGAGGTTACACAACACGTTCGACGCCGATGTTACCAAGATGGTGGAGGAGCTGTGTTCGCTCCCTGGTGTGGGGCCCAAGATGGCGTTTCTGGCGCTCCAAGTGGCGTGGAACCTGTTCGTCTGTTTCTTTGCCATGCAATGTATATGACTTTGCTGCTCTTCCCGGAACGTATTTGATATCTGTTCATTACCACTGGCATTAGCCCAACTGTGAGGATCAAATATTCCAACACCATAGGGTCCTGGTACGTTGTAACCGGAAATCTGTCAATGTGATATTGAGTACTATTTGAAGGTGATGAACTTCGGTACGTCGTGTATCAACATTCTATATTCTGTTCTGTTAGAAAACATAAAGATATTAGATTGTCCTTTCATTCGTTAATGACTCCGCTGCCTCGACCTACGGTAGCGTTAGACCGAATGCACTCTTCATATCACCTTCCGGGGAGTGGAATCCGAGTGGCTTCAAATGTTGAGCAACCCCAAGGATGACAATCTGGTCCTCTATGTAAGTCTCTATTTCTCCAGTCACACCAGTGTCTAATCTGTGCTAGACAATGAGTGGTCTGCTACCCGGATCGATGAGCTGTGCACCGTCTGAGGTCAAGAAAAACGGCTGGTCCATGTTGAAAGAGTAGGTCTATTTCCCTCGCTGGCTGCACCACACTGAACGTGTGTGCAGCGGTCCTAGCTCTGCTGCAGACAGCTATGGTCTCGGACTACTCTTACATTCCGTCTTCAATCCTACTCATCCCCACCAGAGATAGCAGAACCCCCGCATCCACCTCCTCAACCTTCCTCCCATAGCGCTATTCCTCCTGTGTTTCCGTGTTTCAAGAACCAGAATCTGAAAGCTCACATGACCCCCAAAGACATTCTTGGACACTCGTATGGCAGAGACGGCTGGCGAAGCGTCTGGATTCTTTGTCAACAACCGACTAATGAAGGTGTGTGGCCACCTCGATAACTTCTGCTTGGGTAGCGAAGTGGAAAGGGCGACGCTTCTTCGGTGAGTGGAAATGTACCCCATGATGTAAAGAGTCTATTCATCAATCCAAAATGCAGCACGCTGAAAAAATCAACCTCCTTGTTCCCTCCTGAGTTTACCTCCTTTCACATTTGGCCTTCTTTGTGACTGCGCTCGAGTACGGAGGTGCTTCCGCTGCCACAAATCGATGATTGTGCCTTTAGTGTTGCAGCTTGGAAAGAATGCTTCACCAGACGAATACATGAACATCCTCGGACCGCTCATCGGACTTCTTTTCGCAAGTCCTGATTGAGGTATACAAATAGCGCTCCTTGATAGTCTCTTGGTGTATGCAGATAAAGTCGACAAGAAAGCGGCTGTAGACAAGATCTGGCCCAACCTTGTGCGTGATCTCTCATCTTTCTACTCACTATGCTGTGTTCACTGGACGGACTAGCAATCTGGCTTTACAGACACGTTCCTGTAATTCGGGAAGCGACAATACGTGCGATTGTCCTTCTTTCGCCAAAGGTACCTTGCATTTTTACCCTTACTTGTACTTCTAGTAACATCTATAACGTAGCTCAGTGACCGCATCCTCAACAATGACCTTCTTCGACATCTCACACATCTTCAAAGCGGCGATCCTGAAGCATCCACAAGAACAAACACGTGCATCCTGATTGGAGGACTGGGGCCTGCCCTGGGCTACAAGACCAAGCAGAAAGTCCTAGTACCCGTGTTCTCCAAAGGCAATCAAGGATTTTTTTGTGCATGTGCAGGTGGTGGGACTGGTGGCGTTTACCGCGACTAGTGAACGCTTTGACATGGCTGTGAAGGTCATTCCGAGCATTGTAGGAGCCACGCTCGACAAAGAAAAGTGAGGATTGTAGTTCGTTATTATGGTGTTATGTTGATCACCGTCCAGAATCGTGTGGGATCAAGCATTCAAGGCGATTGAATTATTCATGAAGTGCTTGGAGATGCATGCAGCGTCCATGGTATGCTTCTTGTCCTCACATGCCAGAGGTTTTCATGTTCATTTCTGTGTAGCCCAAAACTGTGCAGGTTGAGGGCGACAGGAATGCACCCTTACTTGTTCCAGAAGGCTTCATGCAAGCAAGTCTTGTCAACTCAGCCACGGGTGCTGCTGTGGCGTTTGCTGGATGGGCCATGTCCTCGCTCGGGAGAAAGGTGAATTATACGCTATTTTCTCTCCTCTTCTCACGAAGATTCCTTCATAGCTTACCCAGGGGGACTTGCAGAGTACCATTGCAAGTACCTCTGACGAGTGCCTCTCAACACCTTCCAATAACGGTACAGATATTCCATCGCGAACCACCCCCTCTACCAGTTTTGCACAACCGAAGGGCCTTCAACTCGGTGGGAGCAACACGAGCACAAAGGCAGTTGCAGCGCAACTCCCGAACACGTTGCCGCTGAGAAAGGTGAAAATAAGACCACTTCGACCTTGCTGTGTCGACAGATGGCAGACGGATTGCGGCGGGGACAAGTGAAGGCGATACGGTGTTTGTGTGGGGTGCAGGGACCTGTAAACAAGTATAAGGAGGACTCAGGCTATACCTCATCTATTCTTGCAGTCGACTTCTCACCCGACTCTGCATAACTCGTCACAACGTCAAACTGCGAGGCCTTGGTCTGGGACATTGCCACTCGTGAATGGGTATTACGACTCCCTCACAGCAGGAAAATGATAGCAGCAAGGTACTGGCGATCGAATCGTGATCGTCACTCAAGATCACGTTCGCGTCTATGACTACATAAATCGCCGCTTCCTTGTGGACATCAGAGTGAAAGTAACTTCGTTGTTCAACAATGGTCTCCTTTGGTTCAGCGACCATTTGTTCGTCATATTCAACGGGAGAATCAAGCAACTCGAAGCATCCACAGGATCAACAGTCGCCGAATGGCGTGCGCCACGCGCCAACAAATTCTCGTGGATCTCTCTACCAAATTCATCGCCTACTCCACAGATTGTACCGTCATGTTCTGGGACGCGTTGACCGATACTCGGTTCACTCCCATCCATCACCCTCAAGAAATACGTTCAATTTCGTTCTCTCCAGATGACAGCCTTACAGGTACCTCGCAATCGGCGGAAATGAGGGCAAGGTCGTCATCAAAATCGAAACCCTATCTCACATTGATGTAAGTATCATCCATCGTCGATTCACCGGGCATTCAATTCCAACGTGACTGTCTACGTTAGACATCTACTCGCGAGCAAGGACAGCAAGGCAACCAGCCTTAGAAATTGGGGCATCACGGCGACAATCTGCCTGACACTGCGCTGGTAGGACCTACTCACTCTGCAACCGCACATGTCACACTCACTCTATTGTATACGTACTCTAGGAAAAACCTCGTAAACCGCAAAGTCTACCTCGCGTCGCTGTAAGCTGCTTGTCTCGTTGGATTGTGTTCAATCTTCTTGATCCGAACGCCCTCTCACATAGGTTTCCATTCATTTGTCTCGACCACACCTCACGTCATCGACTGTGACTGGTGTGTTCTGATGTGATGGTCACGGTGCGTGCATTGGCGCTGATTGTTTGGCAAGAACACGCGATTGAAATCAACGTCCGGAGTGCAATAACCTTCTCAACCAATGGCAAGTATCTCGTAACTAGTCAGCACACAGTTCAAGCGTGGCAGGTGAAAGACAGTAAACAAATGGCAAGAATGAAGCCTCAGGGTGCTGTTCACTATCTCGCCGTGTCAGCGGATGGCAGCGGGGACAGAAGAGGGTGGTATATTCACATGGGACATGGAGACATACAAACAAGTCTTTTCGCACAATGGAGATCATCGTCCACGGACTCGATTTCTCGCCTGACTCCACACGACTCATCAAACTGCAATGTCTCAGTCTGGGACATTGTCAATTGCCTTTCCCACGACAGGAGAGAACGGCGAGGGTTAATGAGACTCGCTCGTCAAATTTGCAAAGACACACTATGTTTGATCGTCAATCGATACCATCGCCACATCAGCGACACCACTGACGAGTCCAACAGGGAAGGACAAGCTGACACGCGCTACTTGTAGTGTTTATACTCCCCTCCAAAAGCATACATGAGGGATACCAACTTGTCTTGTTCAACTCTCTACGACACTTTTCTGATCCGCCACTGTCTCCTTTTCTCATTTAATAATACTCAAGTACAAGTACTCATGCTTCATTCCCGTCCCACCCTCTTCCATTGTATCTGTGATTGTGCCAACGACTGTCAATCAATGCACTGCGGGGAGAGAACCTTTACAACCTCACCTATGACGTCGTGATGGGCCACCAAAGCTTCTTGTACACCGTTGCCGAAAGACACTTACTGGTGTACCACTTCCCGGGCTGATGGTTGTTACACCGTCTGAGCATGAGCAAACGGGCTCTCCTGCATCTCGTTGCCGTATGGCAGCGAACACGGCATGACCCTCAGCCATTTGAATATGGCATACTTTGGCCCTGCTCTTCAAGGTGCTCTTGTGTAGGATGTGCGAGCGTGCTGGACTGAGTTTAGCGGCGTTGATTTGTACACAAAAAGGGAATTAAACGCACGCTGTTTGGTATGTACGCAGGAAAATGATAAGTGCACGAGCAACTTTAGAAGCAAGACATGCCATCAAAGCGATGGTCATTATGAGCAGTCGACATGAATGAGGTACAGTCATCATGAAATGGAGAAGACGGGGAAAGGTGGTGCCGAGTTGTTGCTTGGGGGTTGGACGAGGCAAAGTGGATGTGGGCTGAACGATTGGGGCGCATTCATCACCTACGCTCTTATCATAACGGGTATGAAAGGATGTTGGGAGAGCTGAGATTGTAGTCTTTCACGAGGAAGTTAAGGAAGGCGAACACATTACACCGTGCCGGTCCTCCAGGGACATTGGTGGGTTTCAATCCAGGCACTTGACATGAACATACCTTATCCCGTCAGGATACGACGGGACGAATTACCTCGAAGCAATTTAGTAAAGGAAAGGCGGTTCAAGTAACGATGGATGCACTACGAACTAGTTAGTGGTCTTGCACTTGTTTGTGGCCGCATGGCTTTTACACGGAATGAGTACAGAGGCGACAGTCATTGATGTACAAGCTTACTTTGGTGGAAAAGGCCTCAATGCCAGTGCTCGAGCTCAGTTGATGTCTTGCTTGAGGACCTCGTGCACCGAGCAAGTCTGAATTGATGATTGGATCCTCAAGAAATGTGAGCTGAGCAAAACTGCACTCCAAACGGTGCACAGCTGATTCACTTCGTTGTGTTTCAGGCGTATGCACAGATACGGTCATCAGGGATGTACAAAAGGGTTTGATGATGGGGTAGGCTTGTACGACTTTGTCACTTCCAAATAGTTATTGATGCAAGTGGGCACTTGGCTCGCTAAGCAAACATAAGGCAATACCAGGTAGAGTCAAATCAACGAGCCCCTGTTCCGCAAAAGCCCATGCAACCTGCCATCGCCCAACATGACATTCACTATACCATTAGTTAACATTCAAAATGATCGTGCCAGCAAAGAATACTTGGATACGCACACAATACGATGGCACGATTGGCATAGGGTCTAGGGAATGGAGAGCGAAGCATAAAGGGTGAACTGGGTAATGGTGTCCAAGCGTGCGTCTGGAGGATACTGGTACAGCAAGGGAATTTTGTGCGACAGCATGAGCACAGTTGTGTAACAAGGCCTGTGGATGGGGCACATACCAGCCCAAGGATTCTGCATCGCCCACACTACACAAGGGTTGTCTTTGTGGAACGACTATATGCACAAATCAACCGAGAAAACACGGTGAAACGACATGGGGTGCCATGCCCTCGCAGGACCCTGGCCTGCTAGATTTGGTATGTCGAAACGAGATCCCGGTCTGCGGGGAAACGCGAGCTGTGTCCATAGTTGAGCCCAGGCGCGAGAATGTCTTCGAGGAACACTGGCAGCTCGCTTGCAAAGCGCTCGAAACACAAAGCAGACTCGTTCTCTTCAATGCAACTGCCTCCCTTGAAATTTCGAGTGCTTCGTGAGAGACTGAATGATGTTTCCGTGGCTCAGAAGCATGATGCGCGTCGGGCATCTGGTGCGAACAAGGCTACTCTGACTGGACGTCCTCTGACGATCACGACAAACGAACCTGGGCAGATGAGACCTGACTTGAACACACGCTCTCTTGAGTGCGCTGACTGTTCTTTGGCACGCTGTGCATGGGCAATGCTAGACCGTAGTCCATGCAGACCAGGGTCGAGGGACTGGTATCCGTCGTCTGCTACTGTTATCCAGCACGCTGTTCGTGAGCATAATGACAGACCAAGCCACGGATACACAATGTTTGCCTAAGGGATGGTCACCGCTGCTGTTGGATTGGAATATTGGTGAAAACAGAATGAAGGAGTGTGTCAGGGACATACTATGGGTTGAGAGGGAGTAGAATTAGGAATTAGGACCTTGGCTTGTCATGACACGCCTGTGTGGTGGGTATATGCGCAGGTTCTGGGGCTTTATAAAAAATAACAATGAGTGGGTCAAGCACACCAGGGAGTAGCAGGGAAAGTTGGCGTCGAAGAAGCTTGTCGGTCAAGAGAAAAAAGTCTGAGAGAATGTACAACACGATGAAGAGCTGGGATGGGCAGGTTGTTGTCGGACATTCAGCCCTAATGCCATACACCGTATGTATGTTGGTGGTACAAATACAAACTTGGACGTTGACAGTCATAGTCATGTCAGCAAGTCTGACTGGGCTTGTCTCACCAATGCGTGGACATCGCATCGCACCGTCGTCAGACCCAAGATGGCTTTTTTGGCGCTTTAGGTAGCGTGGAACTTGTACGTCTTTTCTCAGTATGTGACCCGCATGTTTCGCTCTTGTTATTGAATGCATGTGGATAGGAACTTGGGTATTGGCATTGATGTACACGTATACCAAATCATGAACTGGTTAGGGTGGCATGTCTGACCGACCAAGAACCCCAATGAGACGAGGTGCGTCTCCTGCTCTCATGCCACGCGCGCGGGACTGATATCGATTTGGGCGGACAGAAGTTAATCTGGAGTCGTGGCTCCCGAAAGAGTTGCATGGCGAGACCAACCATTTACTGGTTGGGTTCAGACAGGTGAGTCTTGGATTTTACTTTTTCGGCTTGGAGGGCGACTCATATACATGCAACGCCATGGATTATCTGTCTCCCCGTCAGACCGAAGTGCAACGAGTGTATGTTAAGTGCCACAGGAGCAAAGGGTCAAAAAAACAACATGTTATTCGCAAGACAAGATAGATTCTCATAGTCATAATGGGCGTGACATATAAAGTTCAAACCTAGGTAATCAATCAATATTAATCAATCCTGAGATGATCTGACTTGAATTCGTTTTCTGACAGACTTTGGTATGTAATTGTTACATATACACATGTGGTACAATCATGCTCCGTTCTTCAATTCAAGTCCAGAATCGACTTTGGCTTCTCCTGTAACCGTCCAATGAGTGAGACCTTGAACGTTGATTGGACAACTTGGAGAGGAAGAAGACTCGAGCTAACATACACATGTGAGCTGTAATATCAAGGGATCTTGCGGAACGAACATGCTCACCACTTCATGTGTGGGAGTTGCGGTTATGTTCTTGTTTACCAGCCGCTTTGCGATAAGGCTGCGCTGATACTCCCGAAGAATGTGTCGGTAAGTCACCTTACCGACAACATTCACGATATTGATTTCGTACTCCTTAAACTCCTGTCGTGCTTTCTCCAAGACATGGTGCTTAGCAGTATAAGTATTGATGAGTGCTTTAGACCAGCTCCTCACAGTCTCTTTATAAGAGAGGGCTCGCAAGGACGGCGTCTTTTGTTTTGCCAATGGTCTTGTCAGAGGAGGCTTTGTGATGGTACAACTCAACGCACCGATTCATAGAATGCCTCACGGGCACGCACTTCAGCTAGTGCGCCAGCATATGCGTCGCCCCATGCCAAAAGTTGAGACGGGTAATGTTTGAAAGTCGGAGGGTGGTACTTTGAAGGGACTCTCGTTTTTGGAGCGTCGAATGGTGGTGGTTGGCTTTCGTAGGTCATGATCTCTGGTTGTGAGGCCAGACAAGCAGCTCTTTCAGACGACATCGTAGTATGTACAAACTCATCCCACAAACACTGTTTTCCCACAAGCCAAATATTGTACACAACACTAATTGAGGTGGCGCAAACTACTCAGCGCACATCTGATGTCTCGACAGCATCCAATAGGACATATTGGAAGTGAGCAATGCAAGATGCTGAAAAAAAAATCAGTTGTCCGCAAGCACATTGTCTTGATCTCGGTCAACCGGGCTGAGGAGATCCGACCATTCCATTCGCCAGATGCATCACAGTAGATTTGCCGAGAACAGATTACAAACTGCATGATTGGATCGATTCGATTCATTCGCAATTCAGATGACACTTACGTTGGATAAGAGCCAGCTCATAGAAAATATTCCGCAGTGCTTCATGCGCTCGAAACGCTCAGTGCCATTGGTTCGGACCACCTTCTGAAAGATCCCCATAAAGGTGGGGGAAATGGGGTTGGCTTGAAAAGCAAGCTGCAAGATCAGCCGGAAGTTGTCGCCGTTGAAATCCAGCTGTGAGCCAATGTCAGCAAGATGCTATGCACCCAAAAGAAAAGCTTACGTTGCCATTTCTGCTCGCATGAAGCATAGCAAACCCAGTAGTCGCATTCCACGTGATTAGATCAGAGGCGACGGCGGCGCTGTTTTCATTTATGGGCCCAATGACGGCGAAGGCAATTTGTTGCATGGCTTGGTGACAATGCTGGCGGAATAGAGGAGGTACGTCTGAACTGAGCAACTGTGACATTTTGGTCACGAAGCCTTGCTCAGTGATCTGAGTGTGAACGTTGACAGTCCCGATGGTGATGTTCACTGCCACAGCAATTCAGTACATCATGAGTGAGTGATAACGTTAACGCACACTTACCGTCCTCGAAATCGAGTAGGGGGTCTTCCATTAGCAGACTCTCGTACAGACAGTGGATCCTCATGATCCACTGTGCCGTGGTCAAGTTTTTAAGCTGCTTAATTCCGAGTAACGACCAAACTTCCAAGACCAGTTCACGGTAGAGGCGGTTCCAGCGATATGCCTCACAGTTCAGAAGGCGTACCGCGAACTCGTCTGGAAGTTGTAGAAAAAAATCGGCTGATGTATCATGAATAAGATAATCGAAACTCACCGGGGTGATGAGATGTGAACTGCAAAGCGAGCGTGTGGTCGTCTACGGGTACAGGAGCTGTTGAGGGAATGGGGACGACATTGGAGGTGGTTGTGGAAGCAGAAGGCGGTAGATCAGCCATGGCAGGTGATTGCCATGACTTGGAGGAGTTGACCTGATGTTGCGGCACCGAGCCGAATGGATGAACCAATGCTGCGGAAACGGATACTTCAGCTGTATTGAGTTCGTTCACCTCGTGCCATAACAACCCCTCCAGAATCGTAGCGTTGGCTTGGAGCAACGGGTCTTCGAGTAAGAAACGAGGATTGCCTTCCGGGAACAAGCCAAGGTGTGACCAGACGTGGGAGTCCATGTCGTCCGGCGGTGAGGGAGTGTTCAAATATTCAAAACAGCGTGCCTACCAGCTCCTACAAAAAGAGCCGGGACTGAAATATGTACTTGATGCGTTGCCTCGAGGAAACAATGCAATCCGATAATGCATTGCTCTGTTGCATAATGAAGGCGAGTTGGTAGCATATCGGGAATGATCTGTTAGTGTTCCAGAAAAAATGTATTGGATATCTCTAAGCGAATTTGGGGTGCGCAATATTGAGACGGCTCATTGAATCAGAGTCTGAATCAGAGTTGAATCGTTGAGCCTCGCGTAGGCCCGCAAAGCGCAACGTAACAGCATTGATGTTTGAACGGCAACCACATAAGAGGTACGATCAGCTCTTTGTGTGTGAACTGGCGATACCATATCGGGATTGATCTGTAGTGGTGGTCTTCGTCGACGGGCCCAATGGACAACTGGGTTGGTAAATAATGTACTGCATTGGCCTAGTTTTTCTCGATCGATTCGCTGGCTCTACGAATGGTGGAGCCTGGGCCTGAAGGCCTGAAGGCTGCAATGCGTTCTGGAAATTCAATGGGGTGTCGTGTAAATATTGTCAACTTTGTTGCCTTTTTTAGCTCTCACTGTCATGGGTCGTGCTCTCCCGAGTTTTCTCCGTTGACTTCTTAGCTCTGGATCTTGAGTTCCACTTGCATTACACCTGCCCCCATTCCCGACTCTCAAGTGGGGAGATGTCTTTCTCTAAAGCAAGTCCGTGAGTTCGTGACACCGCAACTTGAAACGAGTGTTGACACGGTGGTGATGGATTATGCAAATAAATATAAAACAGGAGAAGCAAAACAAGTACAAGTACATACACATACATGGTGTAAGTTGCGGAGCTCTTCCACACGTTGTGCGCTGAACCCTCTTCTAAATGGGTAAGCGCCATGCGGGATGCGCAGCTTGATTATTTCTTCCATTCAGTCGAAAGCGGTTGTTACAGTGGTGTGAGCCTTTGTTGGTTGCTTTTGGTTACACTGGTGCCCACTGGCAGCCGTCTAAAGGAGCAAGCTGCTGGTAAGCCGCCAATAGACCATGTTTTCTTAGGCTTGGTCTGTGTGATACGCTGAGCTGGCAGTACTATATCGGGCACGATCTGTAGTGATGGGTGCTCGAGCGGTTGGGTTAATAATAGAACTCACCATATTGGCCTAGATTCGTGCAAGCGTCAATGGAAAGCCGGCATAATAGAAGGTTTACTGTATTGTACAAACATGTTTGTGTGGGTCAGGTGCTGCGTAGTTATTACTATGTATCTCGCCTATGCATCCTGAGTCACTGCGTTCGTCCCATAACCCCAAAGCCCACCCTTAAACTAGGACACTCATCCTGTAAATAGCAGACTCCCTTCTGGCTACTATGTCCACACAGCTGCAACTTTGGCCCGTGCACGATGCTCCGCTGCTGCATTTTCCCCACCTAGCTGTGCCAGTCCTTGGCATTCATATTCAGGATAGTGCACTCAGCGCACACTATCATGTACATGCTGAACATAGCGTACATTCTGGAACCCTTGCGGATGTGCTTGCCCGTGAGGCATTCTACAAATCGGTGCGTCTGGCTATGGTTTTGCCGCCAGTAAGCCTCCTCTGACAAGATCACTGGAAAAACCAAAAGACGCCATCCTTGCGGCCTCTCTCTTATAAGGACATTGCGAGGGACTGGTCTAGAGCACTCATCAATACTTGTACTATGAACGACCACGCCTTCTCGGAGAAAGCACGACGGGAGTTTAATGAGTATGAAATTGATATCGTGAATGTTGTCGGTAAGGTGACTTACCAACGTATTCTTCGGGAGTATCAGCGCGCTATTGCAAAGAGGCTCTTAAACATGAATTCACAAACGTGAAGTGGTGAGCCTTATGTTCCTCGTTAGGAATCAACGATGGCAGCTCATGCGTGTATGACTAGTCCTCCCCACCGACTTCTGTTCTTGCTTTGGCTGGGTTGATGCTTTTACTTATTCTGATGCCTATTTAACGATTGTATGCTACCCAATGGTCTTTCCTGTGCTGGAGGTCTACTTGTACATATCATTGAACCAGAATGTTTTGTACCCTTTGTTGTATGACTAGTCCCGTTGCCGACTTGACATTGCTTGTTCTCTGACTTCTCTTCGTCGCACTGTGCACGAGCGCGGGTCGAATCGGAATCTCGATGACAGATTCTACCCTTCTTTTGCTTAATCCCTGACTAGTATTCTGTTTAACCAATAACCCCTGGACTTAGACCCTCGCCGCATGATGCATGCCACATAACGATTTTGCCCCATCCCCCATGATTACACTCTTCCCTACCCCTCGTTGTATAAAATGAACTTCGTGTCGTAGAGTACTTTAGCTCTTGGGATACCGAGGATTTTACATGATCAGCCATTCCGAGACTCTTCTGATTCGTGTGATCTCTCGCCAGTTAGTACGACCGGCAGCGCAACAACAGACGGTCGAGAAAGTCTATGAGTCAAAAGGGTGACAGTCAATCCACGAAGGCTATCACAAAGGCTATCCCACTGAGTATGCACCTATATGTGGGATAGGGTCTCAGCCGCGCGTACCACTGCCGGAAGTACATCTCAAACCCATGTCCTTGGTCCCTACATTCGTAAGAGTCTTTTGGACGATGCTAGGTCGTTCTGATAACGTATATGTAGAACGCATTCGCTGACACCCTTGGTTCTCTGGACTGCAACATTTATCGCTTGCTTGTTGTTGATCTTCTACATGAGTTTGAACTTGGGGTTTTCAAGTCAGTTTTCAGGCATTTACTACGGATACTCTGTGCCATCGATCCTAGTATAGTTCCAATCCTTAATGATAGGTGGGGTTGTTTTGTGTTGGCATCTGCTCGCTTCCTGAGAACATGTTGTTTTCACTTGCAAGGTTTCGTCAAATGCCACCATTCGGGAAGAGCGCGATTCAACGATTCCCTCCTAATGTCTCAGGGGCACAATACTGCTCGACACTTTGAGGATGTCCTTCAGGTGCAGTGTATTATCTGATAGTCCACACAGTAGTACTGACACAGTTGTACACCATCTTCCAGTGTGCCATACCCGCTTTCGAATCGTTATTTCCACCGGAGCATGACAGCGGCATACCCACACTCCTTTTTCGACTTGCCCAATGGCACGCCCCTGCAAAACTACGGCTCCACAATGACGATTCCCTTCGCCATCTTGATGATGGGCCACAAGACTACTCGGCAACCAACTGAGAAAATTCCAAGCTTCTACTTGCAATGCCTTCGACACTATGGAGTTGCCCTTTGAGACAGCGGCGCACTGGCTGCACAAGGACAGGAAACTGGATGCCTCTGACTCCACATCATCCGGCACTTCCAAGTCTGGTCCCCGTCCCAAGTTATTTAACCTCACTACATATAAGGTCCATGCGCTAGGTGACTACGTGTCCACGATCCGTCTTTTTGGAACGACAGATTCATATACAACTCAGACTGTAAGTCACATAAAATTCGTGACTATTTTTCAACTAATATTCCCCCCAACTCCAGGGTGAGCCTGCTCACCGCCTCGTCAAGACGTTTTATCAATGCACAAACAAGCAGAATCCAGCAAGACAAATCGCAAGGCAAGAAAGACGACATATCTGAGTTCGCTGCCAATGCGACGCATATTTCACATCAGATGATGACAAGGACGAGCAAAATGATACAGTGCCGAGCCCAGTCCCTCCTGAGCTTCATCACCAGCTATCAGCTGCGCCAGCCAACGCCGTTAACCCTGCTGAATTCCTTCAAAACCCCAACGATGACCCAGCTCTCCAGGTTAGCTTCACTTTACTATTATCTGCCAAACCGGGCCCACGCTTATATTGGTAACCCTAGAACTTCATCTCCAAACTCAAGAATCACTTCTTGTCACGGCTAATGAACCTCGAATATGATGGCGATGAACGCACATTTTCCTGCGATGAACGGGCGTCTGTACGGTTTGTTAATAATCTCAATAGAGTCTTATGGCCAAGACATTTTCAAATCAACTACACACAACATACGACATGCGCCGGGACCAGGACACATTGCATCCTGGGAAAGGCCCAGCAGTAATGCTACTCTCGCACGAGGACAGTCCAAATTCCCGCCCATTCTGGTACGCACAAGTCTTGGGAGTGTTTATATTTACAGTCAACTATATGGGCTCTGAGCGAAATTTGGAGGTACTATGGGTCCGTTGGTTTGGAGTTGTGCCTGGCGACCAATGGGGCGGGAATGCGCGGCTTCCCAAGGTCGGCTTTGTTCCTTCAGACTCAGGTGTCGCATTTGGATTTCTGGATCCATCCCTTGTGCTTCGTGCTTGTCATCTGATTCCAGCATTTGCTGATGGTCGCACCGATTCCTTGCTTCATCATGGTCCATCAGCTGCTCAGGAAGACATCAACACTGATGATTGGGCAGCCTACTGCGTCAATATGTAGGCTATTTTCAAGATACGATGTCGATAATTTTGACACCATCCGCAGCTTCGCTGATTGTGACATGTTTGCTCAATACGCAGGTTTCGGCGTTGGACATCATGCTCAATACTATCTTCCGACTCTAGTAAACCAGGAGGTTGACATTCATGACGACTTTCCGGATACAGAGAATCCGATCCGACCGAGCACAAACCTGAAAATGATGTGGTTGAGGATTTCCAGGGAGTAGCTACGGCCCATGAGGAACTTGATGAGCCGGATGATGAAGAATCACCCGAAGGTAGTGAATCTGAGGGAGACGAAACAGATGACGACTTACCAGATAGCGAGGATGAACGACCCGCTTCGTCCTGCTTTCCTCCAGTCTCATACTCTATTTACACCCTATATTTAGCATGTGTTCTTTCACAACGACGACTCCTCCGGGCACCCCTGGACCTGCAAGTCAGCTAGGACGGTAAGTTGGTGCAATTGATGTGGCTGTTCGGACTCTTCGGGACCGTATGTCTGAGATGATGGTCTCGGAAACATCATACTGGCTCAGTAACTGAAAGGGGCTTGACAAAAGTCCAATTGACGAGTAAGAACCCGAAGAAACCTGGCCCATCAACCCACTATGGCACGACAAGAACAACGGAAAATGAAAGAAACTATGAGCAAAAATTCTAGGGACCCCGTTGATTGGAAAGGGGTCGTTATGGCGGATCGAAGGGGGTGCAAACATAGAGTACGTAATCATAATAAAATTGCCCAGTTCTTTGGTCATGAGCCGTGCCTTAGCCGCGGCCTGTTGCAGATATGGCGCAGCATGTCTTTCAGCGGGCCAACGTTTCGGCTATTCGACGCGTCTGCAAGTCCGATAACAACTGTATCGCACTCGCCGTTGGCGCTACCATCGTGAATCAAGTCGAAGATCTTCGGGAATCCGATATAGGCACTGGATGTGGACCTTTCCACTGGCACGTAGAAAAAATAGGTGCAACCCACGGCTCCTGCACAATGCGTTTCCTCTTGTCGGCAGGTGGAAGTTGGGCACAAGGACGGACATGCTGTGCGTACCTTACTCCTCCTATTTATTGTACGATCCACGCATTCATCATTTCTGGTTACCACCTTCTCCTACTTAATCTAGGGATACAGGTGGGGGAAGGGCATCATGTTCAAGCTGGTTTACCGAACAGGCGTGAGGGCCATCTCCCTTTGCGGTTGCACGAAAAAGAGAGGAGTATTCTGCCTCGTCGTCATCTGAGAATGAAAAGGCAAAGATGGGCGAAGATGTGGAGGTGGCTTTGGTGGACCAAGCTGAAAACGACGAGGGGCCGACTGGCGCCTCACGTACGATCAACACAGATCGTTTCCGATAGATCCTCATTCGCCTGTGGAGGAGAGACAGTTTATTGTGCTGTTCTTGTCGGGTGTGCACTGGGTGTGGTCATCGCAGCTAGCAATGTCTATCTCGGCCTCACAATGTGGTCCAAGCCGCCGCAAGCGCCGCTGGCTCGCTCGGACTGCGTTTCACTTCTGGCTTTCCCACGAGGTACCTACTCGGTCTTCTCAATGCCACCCCCAGCAAGATATTGACCGACTCCTCACGTTTACGATCTGCTGTGCCCTTTTTTGGACTTGCATTTTCGATCCCGCTGCGCAAGTTCTACATTCTCAAACTCGAGTTGGTCTTTCCATCAGCACGGCGCTGGACGCAAAACGCAAGACCAAGGCATTGATCCTGTCGTTTTGTTTTGAATCACGTTGAGGGTTGAGAGTGAGTATGCACTGGGGATACTTTGGGACTGGCACTTGTTTTATACGCTCTGTAGGATTGGGTGGACGTCTGCGATCAATGCGGAGAGCTGGGTGCATGTTCTGATTTCACTCGCCATCGTTTGTTTGTTCGATCTGGGGTCTTGACTGATAATGGTACTAGGGATGGATCTGGGAGTGGACACCAGCGTT
>JBBPNA010000249.1:0-38408 GCA_038090555.1 Boletus subcaerulescens | reverse complement strand
ATACCAAGCTCACAACGGATGCGATCGGGATGTCCATCTAACAGTTCCATGACCCACTGTTGGCCAGAGAGGACGGAATTATGGTAAGGTACAGGGTCCTTTCGGATGATCCCAGTTGACAGCATCTTGGTCAAAGAGCATAAAACGATATTGAACATGCTAAGGATATGGCGTAGGAACGTTTGGCGTCATGCTTGGGTATCTATGGTGCGATCGTCGACCGTCAATGACAGATAAGCATATCAATCTCCGACAGCTAGAGCCGGTTTCATGCCGAATCTCCAAAGGTTCACGTGACTCCACCCACAGTTACCGTTGGTTTCCGTACAGGCTCTAAGTCTGCAGTGTTGATAGTAGAGGCCCAATAGAAAGTACTGGGGGCATCCTCTGGTGCGAGTGTGATCTTGTTGGCCAATGTCCTATAGCCTCCATCTAGGCTGCTACAATAATTGAAGAGTTGATCTGATTCCTATAAATGGACTTATCAGTGCTGTCCATATTCGACTAGCGACTAGTCAATCAGTACCTGTAGGTGTTGCTCCTGTATTTCCTCCTTTATCTGGACTTCATAGTCCGAGGGGTTGTAATTGTTGGGGTCATATGATCCCGAGCTCAATGCCTCTTCTGGGACTAGCCCAAAGATGTCTGGGAAGGCGATGTCAGTGGAGGGTCTTGCAATGGGACTGGAAGGTGGAGATGCCAGAGGTGGAAGGCCTGTCCTTCCTACAACTGCATATGTATAGATGTCAGAGATTCTATAATAAGGCACTACCAGAGTGCAGTGTCAATAGCATAGCGTGTACGGCCTATCAATAACCTACTTGATTCTTGCAATCTAGATGGGTGGTGATAAAGTGGTGATGGGGGTCCCGGAGCAGTTAGTATAGTCTTGTTCTAATGAAATGACCAGAACCCACCTAAAGGTCTAGTGTTTGAAGCAGCAAAAGTACTAGTGAGGATGTTCTGGGAAAACTCCAAGAGAACAAGACTGAAGAGTCTTGGACTACTTGGCTATAGTATTTATACTACTAGTACATGTGCACAGACCATGCAGTGCTTATCTACAGATACTATACTTGTATTACTAGGACTGAGACTGGGAAACATGAGGCAACATAAGTTGGAGGATAAGCATACCTGTACAGGCATGTGTTGGATAGGGGACATGAGGTGCACATGAGGTGCAACTCATGTAAATCTAGAGCACATAGCCTCAAGATCAATATCATGGGAGAAAGTTGGGCTTTGTGGGAAAATAAGTGAATGAGCGAACATAGGGGCTATTGGAGTATTCAGTGAATAGTAAGTGAATGAGTGTCTGGAAAAATAAGGGGAAAAATAGGGGTGTTTGTAACAACATCTCTCCCTCAGAAATATTGGTGCCATCATTGAATGTGAGCGTGCTATTGTCTCTCCAGCCAAGACATCTGAGCTTGCCAGCCACAAGGTCATTGAAGATGCATATACTCTTCATGGCCAGTCCCACTTTCAACTTCTGGCTCGTTTGCAGCGCACTCACCTTTCTAATCCAACCAACTCATTGCCATTGGAAGGACCAGCTGAAATGTCAAACGACAATGAAGATTTTCACTGCGAGGTGCCTGACTCAGACTCAGAGGAGCTCTTGGATACTCCCACTTCTCCTAGCAGCAATCTTGAACCCAAGTGCCAGAAAAAGCCGCATGCTCAATTCACTCACAGACAGACACACAATGAACAGCTCATTGTTGCTCCTTGCAGGATGATTCTTGGAAGGGAGACATTCTATGATGCAGAGGGAGTCGCAACTGTCGTGGTTTGTTTCTTGACTAATACCACCACTTGTGTGCATACTAGCTTTCCATTAGGAAATGATAAAGCACACATTTCATGATGACTCCATCAAGCCCAACCACATTTTCTACAACAATAATTGCACACTCTCTTATATGGTTCAGAATGATCCATACTTTCAGACATTGGCCTATCTGTCGATGTCTTACATTTCAAGTGCAAACATTCCACTGAGGACAAATGGTGTCAGCAGCACTGTAATCCTGCTGCATTCAAAGACCTTGTAGGAGATGATGGTGGCTGGCACTTCAATTCTTCCATTGCAGAACAAACAAATGTTTGGTTTGGGGATTATCAGTCAATCTGTCAAGAGATGCTTGCAGAAAGGTATACATTTTTCCTTGATGAGATGATTTTGCAAAAGAACCGACTGACATACAGAAAGCTGGAGGATGAGAGTTACAAACTGAGGAGATGGTCCATTGCAAAGTAGACACAATGTGAAATGTTACTGAGTACATAGACAAAAGTATACAAAGAGTGTGCAGCACATATCATAAAACAACTAGTTTTTGTTTGAATGTGCGAGGGACTTCTTTGCAGCCTTGACTTCACTGTCCAGTGATGGGTTCGCCTTCATAAACAAGGCATACTTTCCCTGATTCATCCAACCTGCTTCCATAAACTTCATGCGTGAGGTGATAAGGGAAGTGTTCCAGCACTTGAGGTGCTGTCAGAGACCATATTTCTCCTTGTCGAACTCCAGTGGAGATCTGGAGGGATTGAGGTTGATGGAACGAAGTCCAGAGGTAGTAGACCAACTCCGAGGATAATGGAATGAAGTCCATTCAGAGATGATAGATAGGGGCTCCGACGTTTGTCACTGACTGGCAGCGACGTCCGGAGATGTCGGAGGATGGAGGGACCAAGGAGTGGAGGGGGTGAGGACATTGGCACAGGACTTATGTGTCGCGTCCTTGCCAGACTCACGGGTCCTCGTATTTCAAAGGGTCAGAAATTTTAAGGAGGAGATGAGGAGATCATAGGGAAGGAGTGAAATTGGAAGTAATAGGACTTTAGTTGATTTTTGTACTAAAGGTACAACAGAGAAGTACAGGAGTATATATACGGTAGAGATCCGGAGGAAGTCTGGGTCCGAAACTACTGCATGAAGGCAATGTACATAGGAATGACTGACGGAGGCAGAACACAGCCGGAACAGGCTGTATGGACTGGTACAGGGAATGCAGACTAAGACTGAAGGAGATTAATAAAGGTATGGGTCCAGAGATGTAACTCCATGGATGTCCAATGGATCTGTACATGTCCGAGGTTTCAGGATAGGGGCTAAACTCCGGAGTTGAACTCCTAAGGGAACTCCTAAGGTGGAGACGAACTCCTAAGGGAGTTCTTCAGAGGTGTGAGGAGTTTAGTGGAGTTGGCCAGAGGTGTACAGAGATGTACAGAGGTGACCAAATAGGGGTTGGAATGGGATATGACAGGTGCTCACTGAATGTTGATGGATGAAATACAACACCAGGGCCATAGGTTTGAATAAATGCTTGTCTTGCATTGATCCCTGGAGCACTGGCAGCATTGAACACCTCAGTGACCTCAACTGTATAAAAGTCCCAAGGCCAGACACGTCCAGGCTTCGATCCACATCAATCCGAGTCCAAGTCAATCAAATCCAAGATTTCATCCGGTCATGGTGAGGATGAGGCAGAGATCAGTGTTGGAGAAGGAGAGGGTGACTCATTATCAGGGGTGGATGGGTCCAAGGGACTGGGATTGGTAGGCTGTGTGTAGGCATTGCGAACTTGCTTGAAGCGCTGTGTGTGCGTGGTGGTAGAAAATCGACTTAGCTCATCACTAGAGCTGTTGCTCATCACCTCCAAGTTGGTAGCATCCGGGGAGACATGTGATGGTATGCGTGATTTCTTTATCAGTCGCTGATGTTCCACATGACGCACAGAGCTTTGCTCTGATGAAAGATTGTGGCACAGATGTGGTTTGTTGGGGTTCGAAGATGGGGTAGCAGATTGAGCAAGAACACTGTTAAAGTCTGGCATCTTGGTGATGCCTAGATTGCGAAGATAGATATGTGGTGATTGAAGGACAACAACATGCCCTTGAAAGATAGTGGTCCACTGACACAGTGAAAGATTGAAATACTGGATGAGGTGTTCACTGTCTTTCCCCAAGGTGAGTCCCAGTCCAGTCAGAATGGCTGAGGTAATGCACAAATTGGGATAACCAAATCCCTGTTGAACTTGGAGCATTGTGGAATCATGACCGTTCTGATTTAAAATAAGCATTATTAATGAAAAGAGAGCATGTGACAACATACTGTGTGCCAACCATATGTATCAATGGTGTTCACTGCCATGCATTCAAGGGCTCTGCGCTCAATCTCCACAGCTTGCACCTGCTGACGCAAGGCTTCTTGCTGAGCGTATCCCTGCACAAAGACTGCTGGAATTTGAGAGGGATGCCGAGTACTTGCAAGGATGTCAACATCGCCAGTGACACGCTCTTTCAGTGCTAATTTGTCTTATTTGTACTATATGTGGTGGCTTAGCACACTTTGGATGTATAATAAGTTGATTAAGTCAATAAAGAACAATGTAAATTTACTGATATCTGTGAAAGCGAGATGTAGGTCTTAATGGCAGGAGTTGGAATGCTGGGGAAATCAATGGTGATGGGCGAGTGAGGAAGTTGAGAGACATCAAAACCCAGTGAACGCTAGCCACAGTCAGATTCTTATAAGTTCAGAGAATGGAATGCAAGTTATTGAAACGGCCCTGAAAGACTCACTGTTAAGTGAAGCTTGCTAGGTTGCTCTGGGCTAGAGAAAGATAAATGAAAAGAGGAGAGTAGAGTCGCCTTTAAGGGGAGAACTCCAAGAGAACAAGACTGGGGAGTCTTGGTCTACTTGGGAATAGTATTTATACTACTGATACATGCACACAGACCAAGCTATGCTACTGCTATATATAGTAAGTATCCTTGGTACTGGGTAACATGAGGGAAGAGCATGTGCGATCATACATGCATTGTGTGCATGTATGTGGCAGCATAAGGTTGCAGTGCGTATCTAATGTGATTGAGAAGCATAGATGCGGGAGATGAGATATGCATGTTGTGAATAGAGGCGATAAAGCGGAGATGAAAAGGAATGCACGTGAGTGTGTGAATAGATAGGGTTTGAAAGAAAAGAAAAATGTTAAGTCCAAATGCTTAGCATAGTGATTGTAACACTTACCATGCCAATGAAATAGTAGTCATCCATGACGAGCAAGAGTTCCAACTTGATCACATTGGGCTACTTGTAGAATGCCTTTGACAAGGGAGGGTCATGTGCGTGATCCATGGAATGGAAGGAAGTGTTGTTTATATCAGCATTGGGGGATGGGAGTGAGGGAGCAAGCTGTTGTGGCACATGTTTGGTGGACAAGGAGTCAGTGTGGTTCAACCCCATGGTGGAAGGGGCAAATCAACCCAGTGGGACAAATGGTGAAAAAGGCATGAACAGCATGAAAACCCGAGTTCCCAGAAGTTTTGGTGACTTTGCGCTATGGCCTCAATCATCAAGCAAGTACTTATTGCCAGCAAGCATGAGTTATGTGTCTATAATGATCTCTTCTGTCTCATTCCCATATTTCTGTTTACCTCATTCTGTCTCATTCCAACTGTCTGTGTATACTGTATTATACACTCTATGTTCCATTCTCGTTTTGTTTACATTCCATTCATCTTTCACTTACCCAAGTTGGATTCCATCTCACTGTATATAAGACATTGCACGTCGCTCAATTTCCCTCATCTTCAGAATAGTTACTTGTATGCTGGACTAGTGATTCACTTCGAGTCACTGCTACATGTTGCCTAATAGTAACCAGGTTGGTAGCTCTTAATCTCTGACTCTAAATTTCTTTCCTTCCACCAACCTCTATGTCAGCCTATGTAGAACTCATCAGGCATGATGTTTGCTTTTGTGAACCTAGCGAGGATGCGTCTTCATGGCCATCCTCAGTCTCACAGCTTGTCCAGTCTTTGCAGAATGAGTTGAAACTCTCTGGATGGTTGAAATCAGTAAGTACATGGAAGCTCAGCTGATTCAAGTTACTCATTTGCCTTTTTGCCAAGGGTCCAATCCCATATACAATATACTATCTCATACTGCATATGGTTGGGAGACAAAAAAAGTTAAGCATTATGAGAAAGATGCAATATCAGAATGTCACGCTTGTGACAGTCACAGGATGTAACTATATAACTATTGTACTTGAAGATAAACATGGAAATGATGAAGGTTTGTCAGTAAGCTGAGTGAAAGGTCAGATGACACATCTCTGTGGTGTAAACATGCCTCCATCAGTTTCTTGCAAAGAACCAGTGCCTTGCTGCATTGTCTGAGTCAATATCAATAATCCCACTGTTCTTTAGGTCATTTTGAAGAGAGAGCTGAGGGATTGTCATTGATGCGGTTTTCAACTTCTGAGTGATCCTTTAGTTTGTATGAGAGGATAAAAAATATCTAAATACCCAAAGCCCCAGTCTTCAGTATTCTGAAGTGTTTTACAATGTCTTTCTGTGGGATGGATGGATGTGTGTCAATATAAGCAAAGACCATAAACCAGTCACTGAGTATGAGATTTTGCCATGATGTCCGAGTCACCATTTGAGCTGATGTTCAGGGAGTGTTGACACCATAACTGATGGTCTTCAGCTTCTTGGGCTGCCAATTGTGCAGAAGAGGAGTGTTATAAGGTTTATGTTTCTCGGCAGCGGGCATGATTGTGAGTCCCAGAGCTCAACAGTACTTGGAGTGCGGGCCTGGGGAAGTGTTTTTAATAAGGTTGGTAAGGTTCCAGTTCAATTTTGGGCCCCATCGTAGTACATAATAGGCAGGTTAGGTCAATGTATGATGCATTATGCATTAATTGCTAATTCTACACTGTACTAATGTGGGATCCACAGAATCCAATGTAATATGAGATTTATGCAGTATGGCCATATGCAGTATGAGATAGTGTACTATATCGGCCAGTGTGCAATTGATATGATTGATTAACTTTGGGTGTTAGATGATATGTTTAATGTTGATTTCTGGGATGCTCCGGGTAAGATCATTGATAAGGACATGGAACAGCAACTGAACATCATGTTTAACTTGGTGCTCGTTGCCTGTGCCAGGGTCCAGGCAGTTGTCAAGGCAGAAAACTTTACTAGTACCCCATATCCAAAGGAGTCCTTCTTGTGAGGAATGCTATATGGAATGCTCATGTGTGACTATCTTGCCTGTACATCTTGCTTCTTTTTGTTGGTTATGTGATGCTCATGTGCTTTCAACATAGAGAAGAAGTCCCGGTAGTTCTTCCGTGACATTTCAGTGGGGAGGCCATCCCGATTCTCAACTACATAGCAAAGAGTATCTATGTACCGCTTGTCGTTTTGATTTGCCAGAAGATGCCTGTCGAGAAGAGTGCTCCAGACGTCGACCACCAGTCCAGCAACGAGTCTGAGGAAGACTCCACAGTCGGATCTGAATCATTCAGATATTTACCTCCCACCCTGTCCGAGTGGCTCAATGCTTCCCTAACAAACAAACCTGAGGAAGTCGAGGAGGAGCCAGCTGAAGTTATTCTCCCACTACAATTTGAAGCCTATTTCTTTACATATTGCCCCTCCACGGTTCCACCTCCCACTTGCTACATACTGGTAATGTGCATGGCCGACAAGGAGCAAATCCTGGTGTTGATGTCTAGTTTGCTCTATTGATGCCACATGTGGCACATAAGTGATCTGTTAGTTGGGGTTCTCAAAGTATGACATAGTGATCAGACTATTTGTAGGGTGGCTCAAAGACAATCTTTCTTCTGGCCATGCTTTGGTGAGTGTGCCATGCTATTGGCTTTCATTTGATCATTGACATCCTCTGGTTCAGCCACGAGTTCATCTCCTGAAGGTTGAGACCCCAGTCACACTTGATTTATCATTGCCATTGGTGGCTCTTATGGTCTCTCGCATGTTTTTCAGCCTAGAACTGTATATATGTGGAATCCATGATGCCACCAAGAACACTGTGGATAAAGTATTTAGCGAAACCCAGACATGTTCGCCGTTCTCTTGGTGGATAGATATGGACATTCAGGACAAAGACACTGTAAATAGTAAAAGCATTACTTATCAGCGTCCTGGATGCTGATGTGAGTGTCCATGCCACTGATGTCTGGGACATGTTTTTTTAGTGCAAGACACTAGACATTTATTTTTATTACCTTCTGTTCTGGTGACACTGATTTCCAGTGTCAATGCGGGCGGGCAAATGACATCATTTTCTGCACTATGTATACACTGTAGTAGTTCTGCATGCACCAGTATGTACATGTTGCCTGACTTCTATCCAATCACTTGAAACTCCAATGTGAGCACTAAGCATCCAGCCTTAAAACCATTCTATTTGTGTAGCTCACTGGGTCCGTCTTCACCCATAATGAAACCTTCCTGGGGCCTTACCAAACACTCTTGCACCCATTACAGAGACTTGGTGGTAGGTGCCAAAAGGATGGGAGGTGATAGTATGTTAGCTCAAACTGGCCATCTGGCAGGGTTGAAAAGGTCATGTGACAGAGTTCCATCATGAGTTGTGACAAGCCACATTGTATCTTCAGACTCCAACCTATCTCCTTATTACCCTGCCATCATCATATGCATACATCCTTGTTCCAGTCCTTCCTCATCACTTTGAGTTCATCAGATGAGTAATATCTATCCATCAAGCATTCAAGGTGACAGTCTCAATGAGTTTATGGGTTTGAAGACTTTTTCATGGGTGGATTCAGTCACAGAGAGTGGATGTATCTGATTATGTAATCAGCCTCAAGTGTGAGTACTGTTCTTGGCTGACCCATGACATATGCAAGGAGGATGCAGAGGGCAGCACAATGATGACACTGCCATGGCGCCATCGAGCACATAATGTACATGCTATCACACTCACGCACAAGTAAGTCTTGCTAATGTCTTGGGGGAAAATGACTCTGGACAAGGTTAGACTCACCAGCTCGTTCAATTCCTCCCAGACATTTTTTGTGACAAATTCCTCATTTGAGTTCGAGGGTCAATACACAGTGAGAATATGATCTGGTCTTTGAGGTTGAGTGTCAGCATGGTGAATAAGTGAAAGAGAGTTGCCAGGACTTGAGAAAGTGCCTGCCATTCACCACCGCCGTCATACTTGATGACTTTTGGTTTCACTTCATAGCCATGTGGTCTAAGTTGTGCGCAGCCATCCTTGTCAAGGGACAATGTTTCATCTGCGGCTTCCTTCTATGGACCAACATTCGCTCACCCCTTTTTTTTGCAGCTTAAAAAGGCAGCAAAGCCTCAAAAATCTGCATCCATGTGTACAAACATGGACAACTTGCTCTTTTGCACTGTCAGCCTCCTCTCGGTCCTCAATGGCAGTGGGGTGGACTCTCATATCAAGACATTGTCCTCTTGGGATGCAAGCATGGGCGTCAACATAGATACCCTTGCCCCACAGGTGTCCATGACACTCTGTGAACACAAGAAACCCATGTTGAACGACGCTCAAACAGGCGGTTCACTGCCAGAGGCAGTACGGACCCACGAGAATGTGGGTCAGAGCATATCCAAGCCTGAAAAGTAGTCTGTGCCATGCACCACTGGTATCACATCGCGCATTGTCTCTATGTCTGGGTTGGTGCGGAGCCAAGTTCAGACAAGGTTAGATTCACTGCTAATAATGTGTCATTGACTTACCACAGACAGCTGTCCAAGTCGCAGACTCGAGACTGTGGACTCATGGACACTTGCAATACCATTGAAGCTTATTCACTTGTACTACAGTAAACTCCGAAAATTTAACTCTGAGTTGTTGTACCCCATAGATTCATTTGATGCAGAAATTGATCCTATCTACTACTATCTGAGAATGAGCTTGGCAGCATGTGAAATATTAGTTGTTTCCATGGCAATTTTGAATGTCGGAAGTGCTATGTATCAATTGATAAAACATTGGGATTCAGCACAGAAGACACTATGACATCAGGGAATTTTAAATGCAATGATAATCCATTATAATCCCTGGCAGACATTATATTCCTACTAAATATCATTTATTTATCTCTGTTTGGTGTATAGCTGTAATTGTTGATATAAACAATGTATATAGTCATAGGCAGCAAGTCATAATACTTGAATTAGGTGAGATATTGAGTTTTTAAATCTCTGCCAGAGATTATAATGGATTATTGTTTCATTGAAAATTCCCTGATGGAGAAATCAGACCAAATGTCATCAATCAGCATCAAGATTTGGCATGAATTTAAGTGACAGATGCTGATTTCCAATGACACTGACAATGATTCCTATTGATTTGGACACTAATCTACAGCGGCTTTACTATTTACAGTGAAGAGACCTCCAGTGTGGAAAGCGACAACATCCAAGAGAAGATGTGTCAGTGGATGAAGAATCAGTTGTGCTCAGAAGAAGAATAGTGAATCCCACCATTGCCAATTCCTTCCTTGGATTGTTTTTCTCTCAATATGCATTGATGCTGCTCCCACAGTAATCAACCACCAACAAGTAACATTTGGCCAAATTTACCATGGATCGATAGTTAGATTTCACTATTTACTCTGCAAGCATGATGTTGTCTCCCACGGATTGATCCGGGAAGAATGATAGCTTGTTGGATTTGTGGGTCATCTGGATCATCATTCATGTTCCAAGTAAGTGCATTCAAAGACATGCATCTCACTCACCACATACACATATGTGATGCCTTTTCAGATCTGCTACCACAAGCAGGACAGATGAAGACAGAGTTTTCCACTGGATGTTCGATTGTCGGGTAGTACCTCAGTCACTTCCATCTGATACAGAGTTCTGTGATGAATGCAGCACCATGACCATGACAAGTTTCATCTGGCCTGAGAGCTGGCATACTAGAGTGCGTGATTTTGTATGCACAGCTATCCTGAGATGTCTCAACATGTTTTCCAGGAGGACCTACTCTGCATTTTCCACATGGTTTGTCTTGCTCAAGTCTTTGGTTCATAGGCCTTGGCACATGTAGCTGCCCAGCCCTGCTTTCCCAGCCTAAATATATCACATAAGTACTTGTTCTGGTGCATGGACCAATTCACAGCAACCAAATGGATGTCAACCAGTCAGACACAATGTCCTCACTTGCTGGTAATTATGTAGCATGCCGGACTCAGAGGTGCTGTGCCAGGTTGTGTTGAGGTCGACTGCTGCGGTGACGGTGCTGACATCATGGAACCATGTCTACAGGTTGTACAAATGAGACGAGCAAGGCTATGTCAGAGATTAGGAACCTACAGGCTAGTCTTATCTGCCTTCTTGTAGGGAGGCATGGCCCTAGTGGTATACATTTGAATATAGGAAAAAGAGCAATAGCAGGCAGGAATGCACCCTTCACACTCTGAATATTTCTGACTTTTAATCCACTGGATAATCGATTCTTGGGTGTTATTGTATTCCAGAATGGGATCTTCCTTTTGGATATCCATATTAATTCGCCAAGAGAGTGCCAAATACAATTGCATCTTGCTGGAAACTATGCCCACAGAGTGCCTGACGGAGTCATGAATGGCAGATACATGAGATTCCAGACTGCACAAGAGTTGAGAGATGACAAGAACCGCTGAGGAGGATAATAAATCAAGCTTGACTAGAGTTCCTATCTCGCCAAGGTGAATGTGTGGCTTGACACAAGGATGTCGGCTATCAGACAAGAGAAAGTAGAATGATAAGTCACTTACCAGGACACAGTTGGAAGATGGATCTTCTTCAAGCCAACCCACAACTAACCTAATCACCATGTTATACTTTGAAAACCCCAACCTGATCAATGGGTCACTGATGTGCCACACACACTGATGATAGAGCAAACTAGACATCAACACAGAGAGTAGTGCTGCTGCAGCTATAACTTTTAGTTGACTTGAGTCACAGCCAAGTTGGTAGCTATTCACACATAGCCGAGCTGCCAGCTCTGAATCCTCGGCTCAAGCTGGCTGAGTCAACTCACAGTCGACTACAGCTGGACCACATGTAGACTACACATTCTGGTGCACACCATACTTGCTCAATTTCAACTACTGATAATGTTCTATTGTACATAGTCCTTGTATTCATCATCGTAGAAATTTCCATGGAGGAATGGAGAGGTGTTGGCCACGAGCGGGACGGGTTGCCTATTGAGTGAACATCAATGATAATGCTGATTATCATGACAGACAAGGCGAGAAGAATGTATTGCGGGAACAAACACTGGGGGGAATTTCAGCTATCTACCATTCCGATGAGGAATAGGTTGCAGAGGCATGTCTTCTGTGTGGTGAGCATCCCAGAGTCAATGTTGAATTATTGATTGCTTTCGTGAGGACCTGGCCAGAGCTGTACTTAAAGAGGTTGACAAGGGTGCTGTTACAAATGCCCCTATTTTTCCCCTATTTTTCCATATTTTTCCAGACGCTCATTCACTCACAATTTACCAAATACTCCAATAGCCCCTATGTTCGCTCACTCGCTTACTTTCCCACAAAGCCCAACATTCTCTCACGATATTGATCTTGCAGTGACACGCTCTAGATTAACATGAGACGCGCCTCATGCACGCCTCATGCCTCCTATCCAACACATGCCTGCACAGGTATGCTTATCCTCCAATAAACACGCAACTCATGTCGCCTCGTGTTCCCCAGTCTCAAACCTAGTAATACAAGTATGTATAGTATCTGTAGATAAGCACTGCATGGTCTGTGCGCATGTACTAGTAGTATAAATACTATAGCCAAGTAGACCAAGACTCCTTAGTCTTGTTCTCCTTGGAGTTTTCCCAGAACAACCACCCTAGTACTCTTGCGACTACAAACACTAGACCCTTAGGTGGGTTCTGCTTGTTTCAGGTGCTGTCCATGAACTGTGAATCTGCACTGGGAGCCACTTCACTGTGTGGCCCCTGTACTGAAGGACTAAAATTGATGTGTTTGGTCAAATTGTAGATAAGACTGTCATAGATACCGAGGGCGCATCCGTTAGTGTTCGCCATGCTAGATATTTCCTGGGGGGTATAGCCCATGTAACCAACACAGTTATTTCAGCACATGATGATCATGCTCTCAAAGTACCAGTCGGGGCGTGAGACATTGCTGACCACATGGAAATCATGGTATTGTGCATTGAGATCCATCGTGTTCACCGTGCTAAGTTGGACCCATGGACTGACCGACCCAGAAACACCATTGCATAGTGTGCTGACCTGCCAAAATAGTGAGAAATAAGTGCATGCAAAATAAAGAGATCGACGCACCTGAACAGGGAATAAGTTGGTAGCATCCTGACTGCCATACTGCAGGATCAACTTGGTGGGGATGACACTGATGACTCGCTGATGCGTCGACGCAACTTGCATGAGGTCAAATACCTCATCATGGATTGCGGTGTAGACATTATTCACTGAGTTTGAAAAGGAATATGATGCAAGCTCCGAGGTGCTGAAGACGTGTTCTGTGGGACAGATGACAACCCCAAAAATGGCAAGACGAAAACTGCACAAGCACAGATGAACCAAATGATGATGTTGAGGGTGAACTTCTCCTGCCAAGCTTGACGGACGTCCTCGTGTTTCATCCGGCTGAACCATTTGAGGAAAATAGATGGTATCCACCAGGTCAGGAGCCAGCATAGCAAGACCCAGCATCAAGAGTGAGATGAAGTCGGGGTGTAGGGAATTGAGGTTACACTTGAGGAAGCCCTTGGAGCAATAAGACACGGGACCATTGAAGTGGTTGACGGTGAACGTGGGGAATCCTGATTGATTGACCGGCCCAACTTTAAAAGACAAGTGATTGCCCCAGCGCTTGCTGAATGCCTCCACCATCGTGAGGTCAGTCTTCTTGTGTGATCGACAAGCCTGGTCATCCATGATATGAATGAGGCCTTCAGGCTTGTTTTGAAGGAGGCAAACGCACTTGGCGTTGTCAAAGTAGGGCACCAAAGGGACGAAGTGAGAGATACCCTCTGTCCGATATGTAACAGACGCTATAACTCGCAACCTTTATTCTCTCGTCTTTGCCTCTTATCGCTTACCACATAGCTAAGTCTTAACAGATAACCCTTGCAACTCTTATCTTATCAAGTCACATGATCCCTATCACGTCAGCAGTCACATGTCTAGTCACGTGACCAGTCACATGACCTTATCTCTTATCTCAGCTATGCAACACGTGTTGAACACATTGCATCCTCATGCTCGCCTCATGCTTTTCCCTTTGACTCATTTTCCCTTATTGTCCAATAGCATTAACCCTTCTTATCTAGGCTATGCTTATCTTGCCTCACGGTAACCAGTATCAGAGATACTTACTACTTATAGCCTCTACACAGCATGGTCTGTGCATGGTCTCTCTTAGTATATATAGTCATACTCTAGTAGTATAGACCTTAGTCTATTTCTCTTGTTGTTTCCCGATCTTCTCCTGTTGTTTCCCCTAGTCTTTCCTTGAGGCCTACAAGCCTAATAGATCTTCATTGACAACAACATAGGACTCCAGCAAGTGCTCTAGGACATCTCGTATAGACTGCAGTCGTCACTCGACCCTATTGAAGACTTCGGTCGTTACACAATACTTGTCAACGTGCGACTCGAAGATAGACTTCTGAATGAAGTTCTGCAAATGCTCATTGGTGAAGTTGATGCAGAATTGATCAAGGGAGTGGGGTGGCTGGTCATGTTTTGGGGACTGGGGAGATCAAAGAGACCGATGAAGGTATCAAAGTCATGACAGCAGAGACATTGGTTGATGTGTTCATTCAACCAGGTGAAAAGAAGAGAGTAGAGTGTCTTGGCAAGATTGTCACAGTTGTCAGAGGCACCATCAGTGTCGAGAAAAACGGTACAAAGCTCTCTCTTGACAAGCTTCGTCTTGTAAGCAAGCGTGGTCTTGAGTGCGGAAGGCTGTACACTGAGGAACTTGGCAACGATGCCGAGAACATCCACATTCCGGACAACAGCCGCGTCCACGTCACGACCGCGGTCAATGATGAATTCGATGTTACCTAGATGGAGAATGGCTGCAACGAGCTGGCATGTTTGAGCAACATGTCGCTTGGACAACTCAACGGACTTGAGAGCTATCTTGAGCTGTTTAAAGTGATTGGCATCATCGCCACAAAGACCATTGGCGCAAGTGCCAGTACTGGTGTGGTGGCCAAGATATCGGTACTCAGTGGGTCTTGTCGGCAAGGTGAAGATGCTGACACTCTTCTGGGGATGCACCGGCCATTAGATAGTAGAAAATATGAAAGTTCCACTCTCCCGATGGCACAGCTGCGACCCGGTTGCGCTCGAGATAGTAGTCAAGGGACTTTACCCCACACAAATGCCCTTTGTCTGTGAACTAGAGCTCTGTATACAGCTCCAAAAGCGTCTTGATAGCGAGGCGCCGAGTATCTGACTTTCCACTGCCAGTTTCACCACTATAGACAAAATAAGCATTTATAAGTTACATTCAATGTAAAAATGAAAGTGTACCTGATGATGAGAGACTGGTACACCTCATGTGGTAGTAGGCATTGTTTATAAGCTGAAATATGTGGGGAGGGAGGGGGGTCTTGTTCTTGGACGTATCCCGATGCTGTGCAGCATATTTTTGAAGAAGAGACTCAAGAGAGTCTGCGTTTGAAGCAACATACTTGGAGGGTTGATGGTGACAAGGGCAGAGGAACTGCTGTTGGCATAGACTGTGTCGGACATCAAGTGTTCATGGAGACAGGTGACAATGACATCGTCTGAGACGGTTGATAGGCTAGCGAAGTCATTGGCGGCCTGGAGCCACTGCTACAGGCTCATCCTGGTGGACTTCCTGTTCATGTGGTGGTGTCAGCAACGGCGAGGACAATGAGAGTTGTAACAATGGAGGAAGAGCAGTCTTTGAGGTGGCAATGGAGTCTTCACTGCAAGGGGGATGAGGAGGTGAGGGGATATTGGTATCCTGTTTGACATACTTGTGAGGGTTGACGATGACAAGGGCAGAGGAACCTTGCATACTCGTGTAGATTGTATCATGTGACTTGGGATTCCCCATATCGCATACTGTGACATACCTGCAGCAGCTGTCTGCCTCCGTTTTCTATCACCTCCACCACCCTTCTATGGCAGCAACTCGAAGCAGTTTTTGACCGCTCAAGGATCCTCTGGCCATCGTCTTTTTGACTACTCAGGGATCCTCTGGCCACCATCTTCTTATATCTGCCTTCAAGGCCCTTACATACTTACAACTTGTCCGTACTAGTACATGCTTAATCACTGATCTGCGATGGGGTTTGGAGCACAATAGACAATTACGAAAGGAGCCAAAAAACAGCGAACGAACTACATTAATTATCCTCGTCAGCCTCTTCATCACTGATTACATCAATAACATGATCAATGCACAGTCCCAGCATGTCACGGTTGACACAACCATTAATGATTGTTGCAAGCATGTCGTCATCATCAACATCTACGGTCATTTGTGCAGTTGATGTCATCCATCCTCCAGTGAAGTTGAGTCGCTCCTTTTTGAGGAAAAACTTGACCATCTGGAGAGCTTCCATCAGTATGGGACTGATTCAGTTTCGTTGTTTCGTCATGGTTTCACTACTGGACGAAAATACCTGTTTGGATGGTACCGCTGACACTTGGATTGGGAGATGGTCCACAGCAACTTGATAAAGGGTTGGGAAGGTACTGCGAGAAACCTAGAAGACAAGTAGGAACGATTAGCAACATTGAATACAATAAATCATCAATCAATGAGCCTACCACCCAGAACGAAAGAGAATCTGTTTCCTCAGGGGAACAAGATGCCGTCACGTATGACATGAACTCTTGTTCAACTGTTTGTGTAGTGGCCAGTCACTGCAGCGGGTGTAATGTCAGAAGGTCATATCGTGATGCAAGGTCTTTTGCACCTCTGGGGCCATGAGCACCAGGTAAGGGATTTTGTGGCAGGAGTGATTCACTCAGGTCTTGGTTACTCAGCGCTTGGTACTCATTCATCTGAATTCAGTGTCAACAGCAGCGAGGTATTTGTGAGAGTCAACATACGACTTTCAAGAGAACCCTCTTTACTCTGGTAACTTCGTCTTACTTCCAGTTTGCTTCAATCCAACTGAGGCAAATTGAAGGGTCAACCACTGTGGGACTGTCAGTACAAAGCCGATGTAAAGGATGTAGTCACATACACATTGTAATTGCATACGCATTTGTCTTTCCCATATGGTGATTGTAATCTCTTGTGGCAGCAAGACCGATGTTGATGAAAGGCGTGCAATGAGGTGCAGATCGTCTGAGGTGTTCCCACTGAATGATAACAGCATCGAAGGATGGTACGGCGCATGACAAAAGTGGTAAACTCTCGCCCGACATGATCTGCTGTGCGCCATGTGGAATCTAGATAGAGAACAAGGTCATAAAATGCTGTAGTGGTTAGTGGATACTTACTTCAAGGACTATTTCCAAATATTCTAATATGTGCCAGTGCATTTCATTGAGGCCATAGTCAGAGATGTCTCGATGTGCTGGAGCTTTGAAGAAGTAGTTGAGCGCCTTTGAAATATGTTAGCACAATGCCTAGTAATAACATTAGTATACTCACCTGCTTCAGGATGCAGAGATGGTTGACCATGAGGTATATCGAGTCCCAGCGTGACTTCACATCCCTCAGAAGTTCAAGCACTGGAAGTTGCATCGGAGCACCCTCCTCGTCGGTGAACCACTTCATTTGATTGCCAGTGGTGAAGATATTGTCAAATGCTTCATGACGGAGGCTTGAAGTGCACACGACATGAACAATGTTGCAGCCGAGTGCAACTGGGTCCTGCTGAAGAGCCTCAAGGTAAGCATCTTTGTCAATGACAACACTTGGATCAAGTGCGTCGACCCAGGCTGTGCCAACAGCTGCAAAGTCAGTGACCATGTATTCTTGAGAGATATGCCCAGAACAGATGTTCAGGATGTGTGGGAAGCACATGACACATCGATCGACAGGATCAAATTTGATCCCACATCCAGTGAGGAGAAGGGACAACTCTCGCATTCCTGTATCATTGTTTTTGGTGTTGTCAAGAGTGAAGTGGCTGATCTTTTGGAAGGTGCTGAGTCATCAATACATATTTAAACAATGTATATGTATCTTCTCAATCATGTCTCCGCGATCTAGCAGGCAGAAAAGTGTCTTGGCGATGTTCGCGCCCATATGGCGGCCAGGGAAATGGTGAAAGGTGATTAGTCCAGCTTTCATCTTGAGAGTACCTAGTTGATTGTCCTTGGTGATCCAGTGTGCTGTCAGTGTGAGGAACAGATGAAAGTTTTTATCTGTCCAAATGTCGCATGTGAATGATATTCTACCTTCTGCTTTCTATGGTAAGAAGTCAGAGTCAGTACATTGACGACGAGGAGTATGGCGAACTGTCAACGCACAGCCAGATCCTCCTTCAAGGCAAGAAAATAGTGTGTCCATGCCTCAACAACGAGCTTGCGCATTTTTGTCTGGTGAGGGATTTGAGAGTCTCATAAGTCCTGTCAGAGAAGAAGGAGAAGGCACTGGAATTCTGGGCATTCAACTACATTAATTGACTGTAATAAGTAGATAAGTAAAGGGTATAGGCTGTCGTGGTACTTGCAGTAACATACCTGATCATCTGTGATGATGAATTGGATTAGATACTGGTGTAGCGCTGCAGTGGAGAATGGTGGTAACCCACTCTCCAAAGGGACGTGTTCTGATGGCAAGGTGGAAGTATCCAGATGGGCCCCTCGATTCAAAGGTGGGAGTGATCGAAGAGATGCATTTGGAGCAGCCAGCACCTGGCAAAGTGTTTGGAAGTCGTAGCCTGCTTCAAAAGCTGTCTTGAAGCCCTCCAACCAGACTGTCCAGCCATTCTTCTCGGCTTCCTTGAGATAAATATTGATATGAAACTTCTCGATATGGCCATGTTTGGATGTGTGGGATGTCTTTGGGCCATACGTGAAGGACCTATCTGGAGGGTGTTGCAATAGCTGGTAGCCAGCATTGCTGCATGGGCTACCTAGGAATCTACTCTAGAGTTACTTACCTTGGAGGGGTTGGGAGTTCTCAGAGATGATAGCAGTTGCTGGTCAAGAGAGATGTATTATATTCAGACTCAGTCGAGTCTTATATATGCTTTGTTGTCACGACCCAGGAATCCACCAAGTCCAACTCTGGCCAACTCCGGAATACCTCGGAACACTGTTTACCTCAGACCAAGATATTTGACAAGTCCAACTCCGTTCCAACTCTGGAACACCTTGGAGTACTTTTGACCTCAAATCAACAGACATACCTTGGACCTGTACCTCCGAATTCTGTACCTCTAATCAACCCCCTTCAGCTCTAGCTTGTATTTCGCCTGTCAATTGGTACAGCCTGCCCCAGCTGTGTTCCGTGCTCTGCTCTGATCATCATTCTGCTCCTATGTACATCGCCTCGCACAGTATTTACGGACCCAGATCTCCTCTGGACTTTTGGTGTATATAACACTTCTGTATTCTCTGTTGTGAGTAGTATGAAAATCAACTAAAGCCCTATTACTTCCAATCTCGCTCCTTCCCTATAATCTCCTCATCTCCTCCTTAAAATCACTGACCCTTGCGAAGCCAGAGGAAACTCTGGTGGAGGCTCGTGAAATACGAGGACCCATGAGTCTGGCAAGAGCACGACACATAAGTCCTGCGCCGATGTCCTCACCCCCTCCGCTCCTTGGCCCCTCCGTCCTCTGACATCTCCGGATGTCGCTACTAGTCAGTGACAAATGTCGGAGTCCCTATCTATCATCTCCGAACGGACTTCATTCCATTATCCTCAGAGTTGGTCTACTACCTCTGGACTTCGTTCCATCAAACATCAATCCCTCCAGATCTCAGCCGGAGTTCAACAAGGAGAAATATGGTCTCTGACATTTGTAATGCTTACTTAATATAAGGTCACGTGACTGTAAGTACACGTCCTTTCAACACTCCCCCTTGTTTAGTATACAGTAGATATATAGATATCAAAGTGAGGAATATAAAGTAAATGGAAACGTCCGCACAGTCTTACAATGGCGAGTTGAATTCCAAACCGAGCTGGGAGTGAAACTCCTTGAACTTGACATGTCCAAGGTTCTTAGTGAACATATCCACCGGGTTGTCTGTCCCTGGGATAAAGAGCAGTTCTACCTGCTTCTATAGCATCACAGCATCACATATGAAGTGGTAACAGATCTGGATGTGTTTGGAACATTTTTCAGTAACTGGGTTCTGCGCAATAAAGAGCGACCCTTGATTGTCACCACAAATGGGGATGGGGCCAAGGCAGTAGCCAAGTTCTTCCATCATTTGATGAATTCAAATAGCCTGGTGCATACAGTCGCTCAAGGCCATGTACTCAGCTTCCATAGAAGACAGAGCTGTGGTCTTGTGTAAGTGTGAGTTCCACAAGAACACACCATCTGCGAATTTCAGGTAGAAACCTGTTTGCGAGTGAGACGTGACTTTGTCTTGTCCCCAATCTGAGTCAGTGCAGGCGATAATGCCTTTACCGGTCTTGCCACTGTATATGAGAGAGTAGTCTCGGGTACCAAGGAGGTACCGGCAGATGTATAGAGCCTTGTTCAGATGCTCTTCTGATGGGTTTGCAGACATGTGGGCGAGTTGTGTAACCACATATGAGATGTCAGGTCTTGTGCCAATCATAAGATACAGCAATGATCCGATGACCTGTTGGAATCACGTCCAAAGTTCCGGTTGGACGGGGAGATCATTCTTCTCTGGGTAGTAGCCCTGAAGAAGAGGGGTGTTGGTGATTTTTGCGTTAGTCATGCCGCATCGCTCTATGACTTTGTCGAGGTATTCTTGCTGGTCTATCTTAATTGTTTGACCATCTCGATGTATGTTCATTCTTAGGAATTCATGTGTTTCTCCTAAGTTGCGACAGTCCCACTTCTTCATGAATGCAGCTTTAACCTTGTCTATGAAAGGTTTGTTGGGCCCACAGAAGATTGCATCGTCTACATAGATGATCACTAGGACAAGCTCTTTGCCCTTGCGATAGATAAATAGGGCAGCATCTCTTTTAAAACACGTGAAGCCCAGTTCTTCCATGGATTTGTTGAGTTCACGCCACCAAGCTAGTCCAGCTTGCTTAAGGCCGTATAGGGTGTGTAGTAGTCTCAAGACCTTCCCTTTGAGATGAGGGGGCATAAAGCCTTCAGGGAAGTCCATGTAGAGTTCTTCATCCAGTTTGCCATATAGATAGGCAGATTGGACGTCAAGACCTGTGATGTACCAGTTCTCTGTTGCTGCAAGGGCAAGCATGCACTGCACTGTCTTGAAGCGTATGACAGGGGAGAACATCTGATCGACATCAATCCCTTCTACTTGGGAGAAGCCTTTGGCAACAAGCCGGGCTTTCTTTCTACCATCTGATTTTACATCAAAGACCCATCAGTTTTTAATAACCTTCCTGTTTGTGGGTCGATCCACGATTTCATAGACCTTGCGATCCTTGAGTATCTGTAACTCATCGTGGCAGGCTTTACGCCAAAGGGTTTGTTCCTCTTGTGGTAACTTGAGGATGTTGCAGTATGTCCATTGGCGGTAATTCACATTGGACTGTTCTATTTCCAGTGGAAAGGCATGGCTGCAGAGGTATGAAACCAATGCGTCTCCCCCTTCCCTGGTTATGTGCTCTACGTCATCTTCCGACGGAGTCGGGGATGGAGGCATTCCTCCAGGGACAATGGGTGAATCCGAAGGTCTAGCCGGTGCTTCTCCAACGAGTCTGCGCCAGTCAGAGATGTGTTCGATGTCTCAAAGCTGCTTTAGCAGTTCGTGGTGCTCTCCATACACATTTCTGGGACAAATGGAGGCACGGCGCTCTTGCTGTGGGCACTCTGGCTGAGCAGGTGGAGGCGGAGGCAGACAACGAGGAGGGGTAACTGGAGGGGCCGGTGGAGCTGGTGGCAGTGTAGGTGCTCGAGGAGGTGCTGCTAGAGGTGGGGTAATTGGCCTGGGGGCTGGGTGATGATGGACAGTAGGAGGAGTGATTTCCACATCAGACTTCTGGTCTGAAGGTTCAGAATCTGAATCTGAAGACTCGTCATCATGAGCGTGAGAATGCGGCGGGTTGTTAATGGGCCAGTGTGGCTGAGCCTTTGAACACCTTGGGAAGAGGTGCTCATCAAATATGGCATGGGCCAACGTGTGTAGCACGTTGTTAGGGCACATAAAGAGGTAGTTGAATCACTACCAGCGGAGATGCACAGGTAGATCATCAGTTGCAATTTAGGCTGCAATTTGCCTTTGCAAGTCTTGACTGGTAAGTGGACATATGCACCACAGCCAAAAACCTGAAGATGCGAAAAAGTAGGCTTTTCACCAGTGAGCATCTCGGATGGTGTTTTCCATTTGAGCTGATGTGAAGGGGTGCGATTATACACATGAAGTGCATGTAGTACCGCGAACTCCCAATAGGAATCGGGCAGGCAAGCCTGCAGTCACATGGGTTGTGCCTTGTCCATTATGGTACAGATGAGGTGTTCCGCATGTCTGTTCTGCTGGTGAGCATAGGGGGTGGATTGTTGGATGTGTATGCCATTATCGCACATATACTCAGTGAAAGCTTTGGAGGTGTATTCTCCCCCTGCATCAGAGCGCCAGTGTTTTATCATGGCGTTGAACTGAGTATGTACATAGGTGTGGAATTGCTTGGTTGCTTTGAGTGTTTGATCCTTAGTTTGAATTAGGACCAGCCAAGCCATGGAGGTATAGTCATCATAAAAGACGACTGTGTACTTGTACTTGTGGTACGATTCAATTTCAAATGATTTGAGGTCAGAATGAATTAACTCAAAGGGAGCACTTGCGCGCTTCTCGCTATGAGGAAAAGTATGGTTTGGTTGTTTACCAAGCTCACAACCAGAGCATATAGGAATGGTGGATGGAATATCAACATCCGGAAAGTCCTTGATGTGCTTCTTTGCAGCATGGAGCACATCGCGCGAAGGGTGGCCTAAACGGTGGTGGAGGAGTTCATAGTCCACAGAGGCCATGGACAATAAGTTGGCTTGAGGGCGAACAGTGGGGGCATGCATCCAGTACATTATGTCACCATGGGAGTGGAAACTCAGTACCAGTTGTTTAGTGCATTTATCAGATATATTGATATGACCAGGTGTGGTCTGAAGCGTCATGCAGGCATCGGTCAACAAGGTACCCATAGATATGAGCTTTATTGTGCATGATGGCATGTAAATGACCAGCAATAACCACATAAGTCTACCTTAGAAGCAAATGATTGCTGTTCCTTTGCCTTTAATTGGCACATGACCATTAGCTGTCTGGGAGTAGGTAGGTTGCGTAAATGCAGAATACTCAACCAGATCACTTAGATCATTGGTGTAGTGTGATGAAGCTCCTAAATTGAGAAGCCACATGTCATGAGAAAGGTGGTCGTCATGTTCTCTTTTCTTTCCTTTACTCTTAGTTATTTTCTGCTTTTTACAGCAGTCACACATGAAGAAGGGAGGAGCAGTAGTTGCATTGTCTATATCTACTACAGGCATATGCAAATTATATACAATCTGAGGCGATAAAGACTGCACGTCAGTGCCTGTGAGAGACGGACAAAGAAAGAGAGGGACTTGCCTCTGGGTGCTGTCGTCGAAGAACCACACAATATAGTCATCCACCACCATGTCCTCACCAAGGCTGACGGAATCGTCATCCTCTGAATTGAAGAAAATCTCAACAATTCTTGAAGTCTCCATGTGCTCTATGAGAGAGGGCGTGGAGGGGCCGGCGTGGTTTGGGGGGATGGTTCTAGTGCCGAAGGCACCATCCTCATTGAAGGCAGAATGTTGCCGTGCATGTACATGGTGGCGGTGTTTGACAATGGGCTCGAGGGTATGGACAACCTGAGCGGTGGGGGTCTCCCCAATGCAGCAAGTGAGGGAGATGGCCTCTTGGACCTGAGGGAAGGCGGGGGGCCCATAGTGGGCGGCACCGGGAGTGTGCACAAAAGCGTGGGGGTCCTGTGCAGGCTCAGTGAAGTCAGTGGAGGCCAGGCTGAATACTGCAGGCTCCTGGAGCATGTTTGCGAAAGTGAATGAGGTGGAGGATGATTCAGCGGTGGTGGCCATGTGATCCTTGCACTTCTTCTCTCCTTCTTCAGAGTGCTTGCCCTGGCGACGCTTCTTCCCCTTGTCCTTCTTCTCCTCATCCTTTTTATCAGAAGAGGTCTCCTGCTGCTTCTTGAAGGAGGGGTTGCCTTGCTGGCGCTTTACGTTCAAGACCTTGTTGGCCTGGGCACAAGGCGGAGGCTGGCGGGTGAGGTAGTGCTGCCAAGCAGCGGTGAGGACAGTCTCCAGTTCCACCATGGTTAAGACCTTGGTCTTGGTGGAGTCGGTGTCGATGGCAGCATTGAGCTGCTGGTGGAGAGTCTCCGCATACTTGGGGAGCTTGGGGATGGTGATGAGTACCTTAAGGTTATCAGGCACTTTATGCTGGAGCTGTTCCAGCTGTGCAATGCTGGCATTTAGCTTGGAGAAAGCTGGGCCAGGGTGGTTGTTGTCGGGAAAAGTGATCCCGAGCATTATCTTCCACTCGGTATAGGCGGAAGCGAGGGAGGCGGTTTTGTACTTGGCCTTGATGGCATCCAAGAGTAATTTGGACTCATGGTATGTAGTGAAGTTGCTGGCAATGGAGGCGTCGAGGTGGAGACGAATAGAGCCAAGGGCTCAGTCGTCATTCTTGTCCCATTTGTCCTGGGCTTCTTCTTCAGCAACGGTAAGGGCCATTCCAGCCTGAGTGGGGCAGGTTGTTGACATGGCTTTGTTCCAGACGCCAATGGCGTGAAGGTGCGCCTCCATCTCCTGTGCCCAATGCTTGTAGTTGGTGCCGTTGAGTTTGGGAAGTGTGGAGAGGGTAGACAACATGATAGTAGGTTCTTGGAAGGGTGACGTGTCAGTATAAACCAATAAATGGGAGTGAGAAAAATGTTTGCATCATTGAACAGTCAGATCTTTCAGAGTGTAGGGTCATAGCAACCCCCTACATTCAGAGTCTGATAGCTGTTACTCTGAGCATTGCTGCGTCAAGAGTGTCCAGCATTTCTGCTCAGGACAGCCTATGTCCAAGGGTTTCACTCAAGAGCAGATGACAAGCGGTTCACCACATCGTCAGAGCTACAGGGCTCATAATCTGTTGCAATAGCTGGTAGCCGGCATTGCCGCACAGGCTACCTAGGAATTTACTCTAGAGTTGCTTACCTTGGAGGGGTTGGGAGTTCTCAGAGATGATAGTGGTTGCTGGTCAAGAGAGATGTATTATATTCAGACTCAGTCGAGTCTTATATACACTTTGTAATGCTTACTTAATATAAGATCACATGACTGTAAGTACACATCCTTTTAACAGAGGGAACTCTGCTGGATTGTCGTCGTTCATCTTTCTAAGGACGTATATCAGAATGATAATGTAATGTTTACGTGCAGTGACTCACTAGCACATGACACAGGAGGTAGGTTCACCCTTGCGCTTCAGGAAGAAAAAAGTGATGTCGGCGGATGATGCTGCTGAAGTTTGCTTCTGAGACGACTGAGTCATCATGAGTGGATTAGAGGCCACAGTTGATTGTAAATCGTCAGCATAGTTGCCTCCATGGGCTCTAGGAATGGAGCACTCCTTGTCGCTGCTGATGTCATCAAGATTGAAGACCTCTTTGGCTGCTTCAACAGTTTGTGCAGCAGGTGGTGCAGGTGGCTGTACACCAACGGTGCGGGATGGATCATCATGAAAGTGATGAGGGGGACAGCGGGGACGAGAGGGACGCACCTGGCCCTGATCTTCATTTGCAGGGGGGGCTCTGGCACTGAAGGCTGAGGTACGGGAGGGTGAGCGACTGGATGGTTATTCGCAACATTGAGAGATTGAGCCTTCAAAACTTGTGGGGCCATCTTTGGAGGTAGTCAGTCTGAGGGCAACACTGAACAGGACTGCCCTTGAATCGCTCCATCCTCTCACTTATATCAGGCAGGGAGGTGAGTGATATGGGTGACATGGTTACATCTTTGGGATTAGTACCATATCCACTTGGTGACCGAAATTTGTGACTCATCTTACCATTCTCGCGGTAATGCAGAAATCATGTGAGGTGATTCTATTGAATAGAGGAATAATCATAAGAAATGAAATAAGAAGCGACACACATTGAATCAATCAAGTCACCCACTTGTCCAACATGAGGACGCCTTACACCCAGGGACCAGTTGTCATATTGATTGTAGGTGGCCAGCAGCCACAGCTTGGTTCCCTTTGAAATCAAACAACCAACTGTAGCAATATTGCCAGGTGACGTGTTTAAGCATGTTGGTATGAACGGCAAACTACTTCGATAGCATATGTACTCACGCAAGATGTGTAACAGTCTCCAGAGTCCAGACTGCGTCGGTGGGATAGAGCCTTGCACTACGGACCTTGATGGGTCAATTGGAGGAAAGATGGAGCTTAGTAAATGCTGTGCAATGGTCCCTGCCGAATAGAAGGCATGCGATGGGAACAGTGGCTGACTGAAATCTGAAACAGTGAAATCTGTGACACATAAGGCTGGGACTGATAAGGATCACCAGAATTTGAACTCACATATGTGTGGTCCTTCTTCTCCCAAACCTTTAATACTGCCGTCCCCATCACAGACTTTCCCCTCCTTGAAAAGCATGGGTCAGGACTGTTGGACAGAACTCAAATCTCAGAAAGATATCCCTCACCAAATTGTTGGCAGGTATAGACTTACCAAGCATCTTGGGTCTGGGTTGTTTGGTATTGTGCTTTACTGTTCCTCAAAAAGTTTGCTAACGGAAGTTTCCAGTGACTGTTTACAAAGCAACAAATATCATCAACTGTCGTAACTACACAGTCAAGTTGGAACCACTCACCAATGGAAGGTCTTCATCCGTGGAGCAAGAGGCATGTGTTCTTGCTTGACTTGGTGAATATGCACTCATTGGCATTCCGTGCATTCACTGGATTGGCCGAGAGTCAAACTATGACGTTCTTGTTCTCAATCTTTTGGGCCCAACTCTACACGACCTCATTAAAATACAGACAAAGTTCAGTGCCATCACCATTCAATATGTTGGTGACCAGCTAGAAAGTGTTGTGTGAACATGATTGCAAGGCACACTCACTCCAATACCATCTTCAGCTATCACGCCTTGAATACATTCAACCACAGAACATCCTCACAAGTGTTGACCACTCTCGGACTATTTTCCTCGTCAACTTCAGTCTTTCCAAGCCCTATCGTCTATCATCACCTCGCAACGGGCATCCACATGCCTTTTCATTGGAAGTGCAGCCTGGATGGAACACCAGCGTTCACCTCCATCAACAACCACTTGAGAGGTGAATCAAGTTGCTGTGACAATCTTGAGTCACTAGTATACGTCCTCATATATCTTCTCTCCAGATCTCCCCCATGGCTTCAGGTCACACGCTGTAAGAAACCCGACTTGTCAACCATACTCAAGCAGAAGCAGATGACAGCTGTTGAGCAGCTGTGCCATAAATACCACTTTCCGGAACTATCAAAGATGCTCCTCTACACTCACATGCTCTCTTTTGCAGAATCACCCGACTATGACTACATGCATGCTCTCCTTCAAGCTGGTGTTCCCAAGCCACTTAATGAAATCCAATCTCTTCAAACTCAACTCGCTATTGAGCAAGACCTTCAGGTTCACCATCAAGATCCTTCCACCCTCAAGACGGTTGTGCCCCATGGTCCTTGTCAGAACCTGCCTCTCACTCCGTGTGTACGTCCTCGCATCCCTTTTAGTAAAACTTTGGACATTCGGCTGCCCCACAAATCACAAAGAAAACCTGCAAAGGCAGCAAAACTCTGCAGTGTGGCGGTGAGATTTCGCAGTCATGCTATTGCGGCTATACTGACAACATTCGTTTAGCTGTAATCTTTTTATGTTTGGACTTTTAGGATGTTCATGGCCACTGAGTAGTATATATAACATGTTTTATATGTACATTGTGTCATATGAAGCTCAATCAGTACCATTTGTATTCAGGGCGAGCAGCATGAGCCCGAGGACCCGACTTGAGTTCAGCTGAGCCAGGCATGGTCGAGAGTTGACTATGGCCGGCTACTTAAGCCGTGCCAAGCTGGGAAGGTCACTCAGCTCGGCTATCAAAGTGGAGTTATGAAACGAGCTGAACTAATCTGTTTGGAAGGTCGATGTGGGTTTGAGACATGCACAGGTTGCAAGACCCATCCTGCAATATATTGTTGCCATGACTGTCTAACACTTGATCTATATTGCAAGGACTGTATCTTGTCGAGGCATGCCAGCCAGCCACTCCACCACATTAAGGTACACTTCACTATGTACATGAAGGAGCAAGTATTGATGGCAGGTGTTTAGAAGTGGCAGGGCTCATACTGGATCCACACTTCACTTAAGGATCTAGGCCTAGTGATCCAGCTGGGACATCCAACAGGCTTGCCGTGTTGCTTGCCAAAGCCACCACACTCTGATGACTTTGTTATTGTTCATGGCAATGGAATACATTCTGTGATACTGCAACTCTGTGGTTGTGAAACCCCACAGCAACTCCTACCCAGCAGCTCCTTCAATACCACTTGTTCCCTGCAAGTACAGACAAGCCACGAACTGCAGCCACATTCAGTGTTCTAGAAAAATATCATCTCCTTTCCCTTGAGTCAAAGGTATCGGCTCATCATTATTATACTTCGCTCACACAGTGGAGTGACAACACAGGCTTATCTCCCCCAAAGGTGACATTTACGCAATTACAATATCATAAACTGATTGTAGTTTCCAGGAATGTTATGAGCAGTTCATGCAGATGGCACACAAGTGGCATCATTTGAAAATGCTGAAATGCTCTGGCCAAGGTCACAACCCCAGAGGCGCAAATGGCACAAAGCAAGGAGAGTGCACCATTCTCTGCCTGGCATGCCCTCAACCTGGTAAGAACCTTCCAGAAGATTGGGACAAGATGTTGAAGGACAAAGAGTAAGTGAATAGTAAATTGCAATAAACTAGCGCTAATTCATCAAAGATGGTTGTATGCACTATTGCTTGTGATCAATGCCAACTTCCATTTGAAGTGGAGGGCGGTGTCGCAAGATGCAGTTGACCCAAGCCTAAGTAAGGGTTGGTCGTACTTTGTGAAGGAGGAGCCCTACAAGTTATATTTACATGACCATGCTGGTATTCTGCAAGAGGTTCTTGTGTATATCAGTCCGCTGGGACATTACTGATGATTGTGAGCACAGAAAGGTACATGCTCCAGCCATGATGCTGTCAATGCTGCTGATACTAAGTCTGCAAAGGGGCTTGCAGCTACCAGTGTTGGCAGCATCTGCTGTGCACGCCACGAGATGAAATTCCCTGGAGGAGTGGGTGATTTACAAAGGGGGAATGGTAAGTACATACATATCTATATGCGCTAGTGTATTCTTAATGTCTGGACATCTAGCTACATCAACATGAATTACTTGTTCTTTTCTGTCCTGTGGGATACCACCCTCAAATCCTTCAATGTTTCTTATGATATTGCATGCCAATGGACTTGCCATTTATGGAAATGCATGAATACCCTCCGATGCTCCATGCACTTTCCTTATGAGGAGAAGAAGATCACTGCTTTCATTCCAAAGTTCCACCTTCCAGCACACATTCCCAAGTGCCACTGGAAATACTCCTTTAACTTTATCAAGGGTGTCGGTTGAACAGATGGTGAGGCACCAGAACATGGCTGGTCTATCCTCAATGCTGCCGCATCCAGCACGAAAGAAATGGACCCTGGCCACCGCTCAATGATCTCATCGGTGATAGCAACTGGAAGACATTTATTGGGTTCGGTGAGTTTGTGTGGAGTTGCACCTAACTGCCCCATGACTCAACACCACATAGGAGAATCTATCCTTCTCAAACTCAAAGAAGCAGTGCCTGAGCGAAGTGAACATCAAGATGACTTACATGAATTTAAGACATTGCTTTCAGAACAATATGGGATGCAGCTAACAAAGCAGAAATGGGATATTGATATTGAGACATGGGAGAACAACATGTCAAAGCCGAACCCCTTTGAGGTGAAGTCTCACTACATGTATTATTGTTCAAAGTGTGGGTTAGTACTGAATGTGTCCAGTCATCACCCAGGCAAGTGTGCACCTTCAGTTGGCTATGGATGATGCTCATGCTACAAGCATCTTGCTTCATCCACTTAGAGAACCAACAGTAGCTGCCTTTTATGCAGAATACAGTTAATGTCTATGCTAAGATACTGGCTTCATTTTGATTCCAAGAAACTTGGTCAGCATGCAACCAAACATCAGAATTACAACATCAGAAGCAATGCAATACATTAATGAGGCACATAGAAGTGTGGTGTAGTGTCTAAGTGTTGTACATACCACACGTTGCATCTGTATGGGCCACAGATTCACAAGAATGGGAAGTTGTCCAACTGCTGCCAGCAGAAGAGCTTCCCCTGTGGCTGCCTTTAGCTCTTACAAGCAAGATCCCATGCAATGTCAACCTCCAAGAAATTGAGTGGAAGCTTCACATTGGTCAAGCTTGCGATGCTCTCGAAGAACTCCACCAGGCACTGTGATCATAATCATACATGACACACTTCAAAGACAGGTTTTTGCAAGGACAAGGTGCAAATACTTGTGCCTGGAATTCTCTGAAGCTGGTGGATGCAAAGGTGGATGCAAGCGCTGACAGATATCATGCTGCCTATGGTGCTTTGCTCGCACTATCACCTTTTCTTCTAGCCGGCAAGACTGGCGGGTGGAACAGTACTCTTCAATTTCTCAAAAAGGATGACACATGGGCAATGACTGCAGGCACTGAAGGCCGCTTGAGCGAGGGATGTTGACACATCTTGTGGATTTGGCTAGTACATATGTGGGTATGGCAAAAGGACTGTTGAGAGCAATGCAGATCAGGATCAACAAAATGGTGCGTCAGTCATTCAATGTTGACTGAGTTAGACTGATTGGAACCTCAGCCATCCATGTGGAATGGTGCAAAGCTCGGGCTTGAGCATATAGATGGGCAGAAGAGGTGGAGCTATTGGTGGCAGAACAACGCCGTGTCTTGCAATTCCTTCGCTGGGAGGAAAGCTGGTGGTTTGGAAAACAAGTGACTGTTGTAATGGATGATCCAGCACTCGAAGAGGGTTTGAAGGCATATGCTCTACAGCAGGCAGCATTGAGGCATGATTTGGAGAAAAGGTTCACTCATTTGTGGTGGGATACACAGCAGTTCATCACACTTGGGACAGAGGACAACATGCTGTTGAGCATGACAATGTCTGATAGTGGTATCTAGGGATGTATTGTACAATGTTCTCTCAGCCTGATACTATGGCATTAATACCATAACCCCGTTCTGAATCAGAGACAATAATTAGCTATACAAGATATACTGACTGTCATATATCATATTAGGTCAGCTACTGGAGACTAGGATTGGTTCCCTTCTGTGTCTTGCAAGACAAGCAGCACAGGAAGGGATATCTGGAACATGCAAGTGTGTATGGACATGTTGCAAGATGACCAGTGGTGGACGTGGGGGAGGACCAGGCAGGTCAAAGAGACTGATAAAGATGTTGAGATCATCATGGCAAAGACGTTGGTTGATGTGTTCGTTCAACCAGGCAAAAAGGAGAGAGTAGAGTGTCTTGGCGAGGTTGTCACAATTGTCGGAAGCACCATCAGTGTCGAGAAAAACAGTACAAGCTCTCTCTTGATGAGCTTCATCTTGTAAGCAAGCATAGCCTCGAGTGTAAAAGGCTGTACAAGGAACTTGGCAACGATACTGAGCACATCCATGTTCCAGACGACAGCTGCATCCATGCATGTTGAATTCGATGCTATCTAGATGAAGAATGGCTGCAATGAGCTGGCAAGTTTGAGTGACATGTCATTTGGACAACCTAATGGAATTGAGAGCCATCTCAAGCTGTTGAAAGCAATTGGCATCATCGTCATGATGACCACTGACATGAGTGCTGGTACCGCACACGCAGTATGTGGTTCTAGCTGCCAAATATAATGTTGATGACTCAGCACTGTATGACAATGTGTAACCCTAGAGGACCACAACGGTGACAAGGGCATTAACAACACTGCCACCAATACCACAGAGACAACAATGGTGGCAAGGACATAGTGACCCGGTGCCATCAATGACACCAACATATGGATGTGTTGCAAGATGACCAGTGCCTGAGAGATGAGTGGATATTGCAAGTTCAAGTCACGAGGTGTTGCAAGTCCAAGTGGAATGGCATGCAAGTGCATAGTATGGATGTGTTGCATATAACGTGGGGGGGATAAGTGGATGAGTTGAACAGTGTGCGATGTTTGCAGTATGCAGCACTACTCTGGCATGGTGATATGCTATTGCTATTCCTGCAAAACCCTGCAATGGTAACCATCAGGTATTTTGCAACGAGGTCTCAGGATATGGTGGCCAGTGGGCAGTAGCATACTCGAGAATATGTAGTATATGTCAAGGTAGTACAAGACTGCTTAGTCCCGTTCTAACTGACACAAGCCCAAACAACATTGACCCTTGCAAGCCTGCATGGAGGCCTGTTCACTGTATTATCTGTGAAAGCTGCAATGTTATATATGGGGAAGTTCTGTTTGATGGACAGTCATTTGCCTGGACACCAATCCTTAATACATACCTGATCCTTATTTCCGACAGGTACCATCAGCAAACTAGGGTATGATTGCACAGCGCTGTACAGTGCTATATGGTGATACAGTGTGGTACAGTGGTACAGTTAGGTCCCCACTGTACAGTGACATAAGGTATGGCTAAAAGTGATTCTCTTTGCTTAATAAGCAATATTTGTTGTGCCTGTAGAGACTGTACTTGCACTGTACTCACTGTACCCAACTGTACCCACTGTACCACTGTGGTAAAATCACTGTTTCGCTGATGACCGGTGTTGTTACAATGTTCTGTGTGTAGTAGCATTTCACCCACTGTGACATACCTTTGCCCACAAATCTAGCAATAGAATCACTTTTGCTAATTGCCACCTTATCAGGGTACGGTTAGAATTTCGGGCTGGTTTCAGTATGACTACAATGTGCCACATGTACCAGTAATTGACCAACTACCCAAAGTCGCCATCCTGACCCACCTTTGCCCACAAACCTACCAATAGAATCATTTTCACAACTTGCCATTGGGGACCCACCCAAACATGCCATGGTAATGTGTTGAGCTCTGTGCGACATGGGACACCAATCATGGTCCTAGAGTTGTTGCCAGGAGTGTTGACCATGGTAATTGCCTCTTTGCAACTTGCCATTTTTGATGCAACAGACCCACATTGGTCATACTTGGTGTGTTGGATGATGTGTGATAAGTTGCTGACCGCTGTATACATGTGGGCTGCCGATCCTAGCCCAGAAATGGAATATAAGACATTGACTACATAGTACACAGGTAATTATTATTTCAAGTTCTCTAGTTTTTCCCCTTGACATGGAATTGCAATGCCTTACCAGAAATCCTGGATTTCCATGATGTTATTCTTCCAGAAGGTGCAGATTGCTATGACCTACGAAATCGCCATCTTTTTTTTTGAGGAAGCAATCAGACATGGAGTTGACTGGTACCATTTTGCTGAGGAGCGCCTAGGTCGCATGATCAGTCACGACTCACTTTACCTTATCACAGGATTTTACAAGGCACTCTCCTGATCTCTCGCAGCATTTGAGAACACTGCAGGTAGCGGAGAGTTCTCGGCACAGTTCAAAATAGCACAAGTTGGAGGAAATAACATTACAGGAAGCTATACTTGGGAGACTACACATGCCCTAGATTGGTGTGTTGGGCCTGCTGAGAACTACGGATTCCCCAACCAGTCTGTCTTTATTTGTGGGTTCAAAGTCACATTGCGAACCAACTTCATCAGGAAAACCCTCAATTTGCACAAGGGTGCAAATGTGATATATTATACACATTGCATCACATTCCTGTACAAGTACAGACATTTCTGTACAATCACCACACAGTGCAGATGAGTGTGTACCAAACGAGCTGAGAAATTCCGCTTCAGTCATGTCTTGAATGAGCACCCTCACAAGGCAGGCAAAAAACTCCTGCATGCTTGCCGATGCCAGTGCATCAACCCACTATACCATATGGCAGGCACACATAACTGGTTAGCAACCACTTATATTGTATGCATTGCCGTCGTCGACTCACTGATGAAACAGACTGCCACTGGTGCCATGGTGACTGCAACACATTGCAGTCAATGTCCACTGGTGGTTTTTCTTCTGCATCAATCATTTACTATCATGTCCAACAGGTTTCTTGCTGATCTATTCCAGAACAAAGTGGTCCTCGAGCTGCCACTTAAAAATTGTGAAGTTTATTGCTTCACATACATGCCTGAGTTCCCAGGTCCTTTGGTCAGTTCCTGCGCCCTCTATCATCATGTCATCAGAAAATTTTGACATAGATCCAGATCATTGAAATCCAGCCCTCACCATCCATCCCTCCCCCACTGAATCCTAATGACTCGGAAAAAAACACACTGGTTGCAGTCCCAACACCTCCGGTCTGGACTGGCCAACATCCCGAAGGCATTGCATCCTCATTGAAGAAGGCCTGGGTTGTTGAAGGTAATGTACATTCTTGCTGATCTACCAGTCAATCATGCTCACACCTCTCAAGACAGTAGTGCTACTGAGCCTGAAAGTGACACCGAAATTCAAGCTGTCATTGATGCCATCAGGGAGGTACCCGATGTGCACTCCGTTGATGTCCCGTGCACTGAATACTTGTTTTCATAGCAAAAACACACTCCCAAACAGTTGAAATAAGATCCCCAAACACTTGTGCCCTGTGCACACCAAATTCCGAGTGTGCATCTCACATCATGTTGAACACTTAGTAATTATGATATCCATGTACAATCTAGATAATGGTGATGTAGGCATGACGGTCACTAAATGGATTGACATAGAAGGAAGTGCACTCCTCCAATACATTACTACTAGTCCAGTGAGGTGGTGCAACTTTTCCAAAACATGGAATAAGATGGACACTTCGCCGAATATCTGACACAGGAACAATACTGCACACAGGTTGACCATTACATCAAGCATGAGACACCTTGTACATGCCATGATTGGCATTCGGCACAGAGAAAGGAGTGAACCATTCCATGTAGGCCAAGTGAGTAGGAATGGTGATGTCATCTAGAAGTGCCACCTTGTTGAAAAGCGCTGCTTGTGCATGGTCAGGAATTGAGAAAACCACATGGATTTGGGCGACTTGATGTCCTGGGCATGCCATATGCATCAGAAAGTCTCAACAAGCATCCAATTAGACCACTGACCTTGAATACCAACCTCTCGTCCTTGCCCAACCTTCACAAGTGCAGTGTCAAACCGACTGGGCACCACCTTCCCACATACATCATGCTGCTTGGGATGACAATAAATAGCATCAACAGTCTGGTCACCCTTCTCATAACCTAAGCCATCAATTGAGTGAAACTTAACTCTGTGTAACAGACGCTACTATCCACCAGATTATTTCCCTATTTTTCCTCCTTTTTCCTATAGCTAGAACACCAGATAACCGCAATTAACCCCTATAACCCGGACACTACACTTTCACTAGTAACTGATTCCTAATCAGTTATACTGGTCACACAATAGTCACACCCTAGACATTGTCTAGCATCTTATCCTAGACATCACTACATGTCACACTGTGACATCACTCAGTCACCTAATCTAGTCACACACATATGCGCTACACTTTAGATCCTAGTTCACTACTCATTCTCTCTACACTCTCTAGATCCCACTTTCCCACAAAGCCCACTATTATCCCACGCTTTTCATATCTAGGCTATGCACTCCGGACTTTCTCCATATGTGACTCACACATACTCATGCTCGCCTCATGCCCCTATCCAGTGCATTATGGTGCACAGCTCTCTCTATTCACCAATAGCTATTCCACCTCTAGCACTGCCTTATACCTCATGTTTCCCAGTCTCAAGCCTAGTAATCCTAGTATAGTATCTATAGATAAGCACTGCTCAGTCCATGCCCCTATCTCTATAGTATAAGTAGTTGATCTAGTTAGTATCTAGTTCTCTAGTCTAGTTCTCTTGTTCTTTCCCTAGTTTCTTGAGGCCTACAAGCCTAATAGACCATCTTCTTACAGAGACTTACTCATTGCAAGTGCCCTCTAGCTAGCAAAGCCATCACAACTACCAGTTGTTTATAGATTGAATAACTAGGTCATTACACTTAGCAATTTTTGTGTGGTTTCATTTTTTTTCTTTATTCCTGGACCTCAAAAGGGAACAGCTTTACCATTGTGACAGTGTAGTGTATTTTCTGTATATTCTATTGTAGTTTTCTGCTTGGTGCTCATGGGTTCAACATGCATCTTACCATATCAGTCACAAGCCGGCTGTAGTGGCTGACCAGACCGAGCTGAACTAATAAACTGGTCCTGAGTACCGAGAGTGACCAAATCACGGGCCGAGCCAATCAAAGCTGCAGCCGGCTCTTGATTAGCCGAGCCACGGCAACACTAAGTGGTCCAGGTGGTGTCAGTGACACCACCTGGACCACTGGTGTGATGACAATGGTGTCATCAATATCATGACAATGACAACCAATGACCCTGCTGTGATAGCATCTGCAATACCACCACATCATGATGACAACAGTGACACAATGGCATCAGCGATGCCACAGTGACAACATCAACCCCACTGCAATGGCAATGGCAACACCACTCATGATGACAATGGTGATGCAGCAATGCCACAGTGATGACACTGATCCTGCCATGATGGCATTGGCAACACCACCACCCTCCCAACAATGCTGTGAACCACCATGACAATGCGACATGCCACTGACTGTGCATCCCCCAACCGTCACTCTAGCACCTAGCTCGCTCGCATTCACAAGAAAGTGCAGCCCATTACCTGTACTTTTATTTTCCTGTCACCTTTTGTAATATCATAAAATTTGGTTTTCATTCAGTTGGCCAAGCTGTAAAGTGCACAAAAAATTGAAAGTTGGTGAACAGGTAAAGTGTGAAAGTGGTGGTAAAGCTATTTTAAAGATGCAGGATCTACTTTGAAAGTAGTAATTTACTTTACATGCATGACAATGAAAGTACATGTAAAGTTCTTATAAAGTTCTGTAAAGTGAGTGTAGGATTTGCTGATGCTTGCGGGTTCAGAGGTGTGTCATAACCCAGAATTTACCAAGTCCAACTCCGGTCAACTCCAGAATACCTCAGACCACCTTTTGACCTCAGACTTAGATTTTACCAGGTCCAACTCCATTTCAACTCTGGAATACCTCAGACAACCTTTGACCTCAAATCAACGGACATGTCTTAGACTTGTACCTCTCGATCATATCCAATCCTCTTCATGATTTTCATCCCGAACTCTGCTCCTTGGTGTTAAAGACCATATTTCTTCTTGTCGAACTCTGGCGGAGATCCGGAGGGATTGAGGTTGATGGAACGAAGTCCAGAGGTAGTAGACCAACTCCAAGGATAATGGAACGAAGTCCATTCGGAGATGATAGATAGGGGCTCCAATGTTTGTCACTGACTAGCAGCGACGTCCGGAGATGTCGGAGGACGGAGGGACCAAGGAGCAAAGGGGGTGAGGACATCGGCGTAGGACTTATGTGTCACGCCCTTGCCAGACTCACGGGTCCTCATATTTCAAAGGGTCAGAGATTTAAGGAGGAGATGAAGAGATCATAGGGAAGGAGTGAGATTGGAAGTAATAGGACTTTAGTTGATTTTCGTACTATTCTACGACGGAGAATACAGAAGTGTTATATACACTAAAAGTCCGGAGGAGATCTGGGTCCGTAAATACTGTGCAAGGCAATGTACATAGGAGCAGAATGATGATCAGAGTGGAGCACGGAACACAGCTGGGGTGGGCTGTACCAATTGACAGGCGAAATACAAGCTAGAGCTGAAGGGGGTTGATTAGAGGTACAGAATTCGGAGGTACAAGTCCGAGGTATGTCCATTGACTTGAGGTCAAAAGTACTCCGAGGTATTCTGGAGTTGGAACGGAGTTGGACTTGTCAAATATCTTGGTCTGAGGTAAAACGGTGTTCCAAGGTATTCTGGAGTTGGCTGGAGTTGGACTTGGTGGATTTCTGGGTCGTGACACTTGGTCACTCTGTCCTCTGACACCTCCAGGCATCGCTGCTAGCCAGTGACCCACATCAGTACCTCCTATGTGTCCTGTCCAAACAGACTTTGGTCCTTCATCTTTGGACTTGACTCAGAACCTCAATGGTTGAAACGACCAGAACCCACCTAAGGGTCTAGTGTTTGTAGTCGCAAGAGTACTAGGGAGGATGTTCTGGGAAAACTCCAAGAGAACAAGACTGGAGAGTCTTGTACTACTTGGCTATAGTATTTAT
>JBBPNA010000248.1:0-38415 GCA_038090555.1 Boletus subcaerulescens | reverse complement strand
TAACTGATTAGGAATCAGTTACTAGTGAAAGTGTAGTGTCCAGGTTATAGGGGTTAATTGCAGTTATCTGGTGTTCTAGCTATAGGAAAAAGGAGGAAAAATAGGGAAATAATCTGGTGGATAGTAGCGTCTGTTACAGCAACTCTAATATATAGGTTAGAAGTGGAATGTGCACTTTACAAGCTGTGGGCATACATCCTCTCCTCAGTCTGTAAATTACAATGAGGCTTATCTAAGAATACTTTGAGACTTTATATCTGATAGATCATATCGACAACTGAACTCAATTTAGAAAAACACAATTTCTTGTCAAAAATAGCAGGTTGCAATGAGAATGAGAATTTGAGCAAACTATCCAATAGACATGACATGATCTGGCAAGACTTAACTTGGGAGCTTGGTCTCTCAACAGATGGTAGAGGAGGTGGGTGGGCAAGGCCATGGAATCATCCTTGCTGCCAGTTAAACTATTGCATGCATGCAACTCTATTGATAATTAGTACCACTACATAGTGAAGTTTAAAACAGAATTTGATCTCAGCTGATTCATTTTCTCTTCAATCTTGTAACACCCAGCATATGGCAGGCAGTTCAGAATATCATGCTATAGTAACAGATGGTATGCACAGCACAGCAAATTTTGAGATGGCTATGATATAGTCAGCCCAGGTTAGTATGAAGGTCTAAAACCAATTGAACACTATCCACTTACTCTTCTGCACTATGACTAGTAGCTGAGTGGTGGATAATTGTCTTCATCTTGCAACACAAGTCACCTCTGCCTGGTGATCAAGTAATGGCCACTTGGTTTCAGGTGGCAGGACCTGATTCTGATTGCAGTAATATCTTGATAGCTACAGATTTTTTCTGCTAGTACATTTATGTAAGATACTGGCATCAATGCCAGATGGATGGGGAGAATGGAAACAAAGCTGTGGGTGCAGAGGAGGTTTGAGTGTATGGGATGTTCCAGATTGATTTTTCAGATGAATGTGAGGAGATATTGTTGAGAGCAAAAATGCTAGATGGACAACAATGATGTACAAACCTGGAGTCCACAGTAAGTAACCAAAGAATATAATATGGCACTCCAGGGAGTAACTGTGCTCCAAAGTAAACAACCATAAACAGTTTAGCCACAATGGACTGGAAGTGCAAAGGTAAAGTTTTGTATGAGTAAAGACACCACAACAAGCTAAAGAGAAGCTGAAAAGCAGTATGTAAGTAAAGTGACCATGAAGAACAACATGGTCATAGTTTGAACATGAAATGAACCATCAATGAGGTCAGAAATCACCAAAGCTAACACTCCCTCCCTGATTGTGCAACTCTGCCAATCAAACTAACTCCCCCCTATTCCAGCAAGTCCCATCATTTTACAAAAGTGCTGCAACTTGACTTAATGCAAGGCCTTGATCAATAGATCTATAGGCATGTCTAAAGTCAAGATGAATGTAGAGGAGATGATACCTTTGTCCACCACATCTCACAACCAGAGTCAATGCATATCCAGTTGCTTCATGTGTCTATGATGCTCTGGATGCTTGACTATCTGGATCACAGATTGGTTGTCAATGTGCAGCACAGATGGCATAGTGACAAGAAATCCAATCTTCTACCTTAGCCTGTACACCAGACAATCTCTTTATCAGCCTCACAGGCAGTGATGTACTCTGCTTCAGTGGTGGATAAGTGATGATAGGCTGATGTGGTGACATCCAGGAAACAGCACTGATACCAATCTTGAATACATATAGTATGCACCTGTAAAGCATCCAGTATTCTTACAATTACCATGGTTGGCATCAAAGAACACAGAGAATGATTTAGAGGATAAAGAATCAGGTAAATAGGTGATACCATAGTCAAGAGTGCCCTTGATGCAATGTAACAAGTGCTTGATAGTGTTCCAACAGATGATTTCTGGATTAGAAGTGAAGGAGGCAGGTTGGTCAATAGAGTAGGTGATATCTGGTGTAGGGAACTGATAACAGCACTGTATGACACTATATATATGAAAATGAGCTCCTTAGGCATCTTGACAGCTTGATTCAGACAAAGAGACAGTCCTGGGTCCATAGGAGTGGTGACAGGCCTATAATCAGTTATCCCAAAGCAATCAAGCATGCTGATATAATACTGGCACTAGAAGATCATCAGAGAGTGCTTGGAGTAATTTCAATTGATCTTTATCTCCAGGATCTCACTTGTAGGTCCCAAATCACAGCCCTTGAAGTGCTTGCCTAGATCTGCCAAAATCTGCTCGATGGTGCCCATAGATTTAGAAGCAAAGGTTATATCATCAACAAAGACAAGGAGAATGATGTGTATGTCACCCTTGATAAAGATATAGACTGCAGCATCAGAGTAGGACTAGATGAAACCTATGGATTTGAGGATAGTGTACATCTTGCGATTTCAGTGATTTCCACTCTGTTTAGTGACATAGACTACTTTCTTCAACAAGTACACAAGCTCCTTTAGATTGCCTTCAGCAAAGTTTTCAGATTGCTCCATTTCTGTGCTTTGTTTATGTGAAATTACACTATAAGACAAGCTTCCATTTTAGCACATAGCCCCTAACACACCCACAATACCTAAAGCACAACAAAGCTTACAAGTTCCTATACTTTATATAGCTAGCACTTCTAATGTTGTTATTACTAGTACTTCAGTAGTTCCTTAAACTACTTACCATTACCTACACTCAGCTAGGAAGAAGCCAACTCTTTTCCTTAGACAAATAATCAGGAAAGGAAGAATGACTGGAGAGCCAATTGACTAAGTATTCTCACTTACTCAGTAGACTAAGTTCTATATTTCTTTTCTTCTGTTTAATCTGATAGTTAGCATTGTCCTATCACCAGTTTATAGTCAGATTGGACCTGAAGGATTCTTGCTTATAGATTTCTCTAGCCATTTAGCAATGCAAATCCTAAATGAATGACAACTGGAGCCCACCACAAGGAGTTGGCTTATTATCATCATACTATAAGGTTTCTTATACCTTACATCTACCTACTGCCACTTGATAGTAGTCACTGCTTACACCACTTATGCCCTCATTGGCCAATATGACTACTTCACACTCTTACCTTCCAGAACCAAAGAGTAGAGATGCCACTGACAGATTCAAGGGTAGCTGTTGAGACCTCAAGAAGTTCTTTGAGCACTATGAACAACTCTGTAAATAATGCAATGTCATCATATACTACAGCAGGGAAGTGTACTGGCTTATTTATTTATGTGTTACTTACATAAATACAAAAACAGTGATTGGGATGCCCTCAAGGAGAAGCTTCTTGAGCACTTCAACACTGACAGATAGGATATCCATTACAACTTGGGAAACCTACAACACTTTACCTATAAACATGTCAAAAAGGCATTGAAATCCCTAACTCCATGGAAACAATACTTATAAAAGTACATAGTTATTACTGAATCGAGAGCATTACCACAAACACAGAAGACCAGACCTACTTCTGGATGGGATTACCCATGAATATGAAAAACAAGGTGGAAACCCACCTATTAGCTAGAAAGTCCAAGAAGGATATTTCCAAGACATCATTGGAGTTATGGAAATCATATTCCATAGACAACACTTTGATATAAAGCGACTTCTGAACAAATACCATAGCAATGATAACTCAGACTCAGACAGTGGGTCTGCATCAGATGATGAATCTAAAGATACTGACAACACTGACACTAAATACATACCTACCTCTTGACTGACAACCTATTCAGACATTAGTTGAAGCATATGAGGAAACTGCTTGAGTGAGGAAAAGCTGTGTGACTCACCTTGTCACCATAGATTAGTTATACAGAAAGTGCAGCACAGCATACAATATTATGCTAAATGTTCTATGTATGAACAGAAGCAGTTAGTGATGATAATGAAGGGATTGAACCACTATATACCTATACAGTTGAGTGAATTACCCAGGAGACAGGGCAACAATGTCATGAGGTAATGGATGCCATGTACATCCTGCCTGTGAAGAAGCCCTATGTGGACAATACAAACAAAAGGCAATCTGTGTATAAACCCCCAAAGAATAAGGTGGTAGTTATGAAGGAGATGCACAACACTGGCAACTCACCAGCACCCACCATGCAACACAGGAAGACTATGGATAATAGTAAACAAGTAGAGAATAAGAATAAGAAATAAAATAAAAATAAAAATAAAATATATATATACTAACACTTAGGGCTCATTCAGTATCCCCCCAATAAGTAGGTTAGGATGGGTTAGAATAGTAGCTGAGCTAGCTGACAGCACCTGACTTTGCTGCTCACCAGCCACATGGCATCTCAGCACAGGGTCCTGAATATCCAGAGCTTGAACCTTGAGCTACCATGTTTTCCTCCTATCATCATTTCAGTTTGTATCACACTCACCGACTTGTCATTGGCTTCAACACCTTGATCATCCTGTGCAGCCTCAAGACACTTCAGATCATGAATGTTACTGGAAAAAAGACTTGTACTCACTGGTCAACTGAAGATACGAATTGGATGCTTGATCTTTTGATCAATCAAAGGTCAAGGATTGGACAAACTAGCACATTCCCTCAGAGTGTCTATTCAGAAGTCACAAGGAACCTTGGAGATGATAAGACTTGGAATGCAGTATCAAACAAATACCAGTTGGTGAGTGCTGTCATCTATCATCAGAAACAACTGATCATAATGCTTCAATAGTTGAAAAAAAAAAAGTCGATTGAATGCTACAATGCGCAGCACCCTGGTTGTCCACCCTTTCATCCAACACATGGTGTCCTTGTTAGCACATCTGAGCATTCATGGCAGAGAATACATCTCTCATATGTAGTTGTCATTGTCTAGAATCAAATGATTGTAGTACTGACTCTATTCAGAGTAAAGACATGACACAGTTTAAAAACAGAGGCTGGTTATTCTACAACCAAATGGTGTTACTTGTTCCCAAAGTGGGCACTGAGGGCAAGATTACCCATGCAGCGGTGTTAGACTCATCTCTCAGCCTGACAAATCTGAGTATGGCAGGAACTCCAGCATTCCAAAGTAATGACTTGCCCTTTCACACAACACACAACTTCACAGATATCAATGTTGATAAGCTGCTGCAGGTCGGATGGGACATGTTCTCCACCACTGGCAGCCCTTCTCACCAACTTGATGCTGTTGACACTGCTGTCTCAGTGCTCCAAGGGATTGTTGTTCCAATCTCAGCTCATACACACTCTCCATCTTCAGGTGACCACTGCACATTTTCAGATGTATCATCTCCCTACCCCCAACCCTCCTCATCTCACACCAGCCTCAATGCATCCAAACACAAATCTAGAGTACATACTCCTGCCACGTCACTCTCTCACAGAACCTCATGTCATACCTCATCTGTAGGAGCAAGCAAATGGACCCACATTTCCCAAGCCAAATCTTCAATGGAAAATGCTGCTGCACTGAATGGTGTGGTAGATGTATTGTCTCATACCACTAATTATATGTCTGGCATCTCCAATATACTACAAACTGAACTCTTGATGGAATACTGTGACCCCCCCAATATTATTTGTGAAGCATCAGCAATGCTCAATGGCAACAACCATCTCTTTACTGCCAAGATTCATGGCAAACTTGCCTATGCTTTCATCAAAGACAAAGACCTCTGCCAGGTCTACATCGAGTTGACAGACTCCAAGCTTCAAAAGTCGTTTGTGAACAATTGGTACCAAGAGATGTATGATCAGCTGCCACCCGAACTATCAAGCATGAGTTTTTTTCCAGATACTCAGACTGCTCAGCCAGGTGTTTATACTGGTCAGTTGGGTGGAAACATTCCTTTGCTTGGTAAGTTGAGTGGCCCAAGTCAGCTGCCACCCACCCAGAGCACAAGTTTTTTTTGGGTGCTTAGGTTGGTCAGCTAGACAGCTCTTGCATTGTCAGGTCTAGCAATTTGGGGGCTGTTCAGTCAAATGAGTCCAATATGTTGTATAATCCTTTTTGTGACAGTGAATTTTTGTATGATGCCATTCAATTTTGATGTTAACATGTAGTTTGTTTGTGTAGATGTATAGCTTTGCATACAGTGTAGCAAATTACATATAATCAGTCATCGTCACCATCATCGAACTCAATGTCCATCTCCGAATCTTCTGAGTCTTCTGAGTTCAATTGATGTCTGAGAGTATAATCATCCCACATCTCATCAGCAATACCATCGTGCAATAGCATATTCTCCTCAGAATTTTCAAACTCAAAGTCATCCTCCTCCCTCCTATATCTGTCATTGACAGATTCATAACAGCATATAAAATTGTGCAGGGCGGATTGCGCAGTGAGAAGGTGGATCTGAATTTCAAGAAGGTATTTTTGGGGTAGTTGAAGAATGCAAAACCTATTTTTCAGTATGCTGAAGTTCCACTTGATAATGTTTTATAATGATGCATGCTGCAAATTTAACAGTTCTTCCTTGGTGAACAGCCTAAATTGTATTAGCTCATTGAAGTTCCTGCCTAAAATGGGACAAACCGAGGATTTCCTTTTTATGGCGTACAATGATAAATCTCTTTATTTGGTTTTGGAGGATAACAGTTTCCTATTCTCTATTCTTCTTGGGAATTAGAGACTCACATCACTTCATCTTTTCCAGTCCTTTTACACTATGAGGATTATGAGTACCTTTCACATCATCAACAGACATTCTATCCCTCTTTTGCACAATTGAAGATTCAATATGAACAGATCACAGATCTGAATGAGCTTACTCCTCTACCACTCAATGATAATGAAAATCCTCACAAGGATCCTTTTGCTCAAGAGCTTAAAGTGTTTAACTGGAAGAAAAGTGATTATTACAAATCCTAGTGGAATATTCCCAATCTCAGGATATATTATGAGGAACTATAGTAGATAGGGTTTGGAGGTAAAATTTTCACACTACCTTTGATGTTTATTTCATTTTCCTTACAAATTAGACATACTCTGAAGTGAAATCCCAGAAGAGATATAATAGCAGTCTCTACTTCTGGAAATTGTACAAGGGGTGATCAATGCCTGCAAACAACATATTAAAAACTCCTAGCAGAGAATGCCCATTTAGCAGTGGAGTGACCTGTTGGCAAGATCCAGATTGATCGAAGAAGAGCAAGAAGTTCAATCTCATGTAAAGCACCCTCAAAGAGAAGGTGCACCATGGTTCCAGATCAAGTTCAACCCCCTATGACATGCTGTTTAGCAAGCAACTGCCTTATAATAGACATTATTTAAATGTGGTAAAAAATTAAACTATCTTTTAAAATATTTGATCATGAATTCAGTAGACACATGCAAACTGGAATGTCCAACCTTTGGGTGGACAATTACCATTATTTTCCTAATCTATTCTTTAATCTAATTGAGGAACAAGTATCAAACATGCTGGAACCTTACTGCATAGCCAGGAAAATAGAACTAAAGGAGGCAACAAATATAGGCACTAGAAGTAAGTTAGTAAACTATCTCAATTCTATTGGGAATTTTTATGTGAGGTGGTGTGGTGGGGCATCTTCAATGATGGCCTGAGCAATTTGCCAGTTGTACTTATGTTATGCCACTATTGAAGGTTCGTGCAGCATATTAGCACTTTATTTGAAATTAAAATTGATTTCCATCTTTACATACTATCTATGCTTCCCAAGCAGGCAGAGAAAATGCTCTTCTCTAATAGTGCCAGCAAATTTGTGCCTCTCCTTCTCACTATGCAAGATACCAGATACCAATTTCTGCAGCTTAGTTACCACCTCATCAAGCAGCTTCTCTACCCATGGAGAACTAAAATTTTGAACCATCAAAAGATGGTGATGTGAATCAAAAACAAAGAGTGGATGGGGGGCTTTAAATAATAAGCTGTTGCTGTTCTGAAGAAAGTAAAAGTGCCTCACTGCTGATAGGGAACTTTTACAAATTTCACAAGAATGTCCCAAATCTCACCTCTATCAATTAGATTTTGCATCAACTTTTTGTCTGCATTCTTGGTCCTTGTACTGCCTTCCCAGCCACTTTTACTACTAAGCAAAGACTAGGCATCAATACCCTCTCCAATAAAAAAAACCCCTTCTTTATGATTCTTGCAATTAACCTTTGAATTTATACAGCTATTGCCTTTGCTTTGCAGCCTTCTTTCCTTTTTTGATTGTGGTGTTCTCAGGAAGCAACTCCTCCCTTTTGAACACTCCCACTTTGCTCCTCACAAATTTTAACTCTTAAAAGAGGATCAAGTAATTACAAAAGTCCAGCAGCTTGAAAGTTACTTCTTTCTAGGAGTGCTATTTGAAGGGAAAGCTATGGAACTAGGCTGAATTTGTGCATTCAGTTGAGCTTGCTGGCTGCTAATTCTCCAGCAGATATCAGGCTCTAGTTGCTTTGCTTCTTGAAGCAGAGAAGAGAGAGGCCAGTCAGCTTTCTCTTCTGAGTCTTGTAGCAGAAAACTATCCACAAACACTGCTAAATCATTCTTGAGACAAGTCTCAAGCAGTTCACCTTCTAGGTCGCCAACTTGACTCTCAATCTTTTGAAGATACATTGCATAGATGATGGATAAAAAGCTTTATGCAGTAATGAGCACTTACTTCTCTGTTATTTAATTCCTCAAGATCATCAAGTGATCCCTTTTTTTCCTGGCACTTTCCAATCAATTCCTCAAGAGCAATATTGTAAAATTCTACTTCCTTAAAGCAAAGAGGCTGAGTATTTGAACTTGCTTTTTTTTTTCTTCCTACCTCTGAACAGTCATCTGTGACATGCTTGCTAATATTGAGAGGCAGCCATATTACAAACCTTTGGGTGACACTATATACTACTGTAATGTGGCAGATGATGAGGGAAAAGAAGAAGCTTTACCCATGCTGGTGAAAGTATTTATTGTGAATTCAACTCAGTCCAGATAACACTGAGTATTTGGCACATGATCTAGCACACACTGACACTCAAACATGTCAAACATTGTGAGCTTTGTCCCTGTTCCTGTTCCTGTTCCTTGTCCTCAGTTATATTGCAACATTTGGGGTCATACCTGTGCTGTGCACACTCTTCTTCATTCCACCACCACCACCACTTCTTGCTCCATATCCCAAATGCCTCTAATATGCCCTCAACACATCCTCAATGCATCCAACATCCCCCCAACTTGTCCAACTTGTCCCTGGCCCCTCAAACATACCTATTTACCTTCAACATGACCTCCTTGCCTCTGACATCCTCCCTCTGATACCTCCTCTGCACCTCTAATATGTCCCACTCATATCTGATATGTTTCCTTTACTTCTGACATGTCCTTATTGTCTTACATGCACCACATTGTCTTAAATTCATCTCTATTGTCTCCATATACATTCTGTCATCTCAATCATATCCCATCAATTGTAGAGCATTTTCACCAACTCAACTAATTAATATTGACTCAAACATCCCCGTTTCCTCTAACATGTCTCCTATGCTTCCAACACAATCCTTATGCCTCCTAACACATTCAAAATGTATCCAACACCTCCCCTTACCTCAAGCATGTCCTAGAAAAGACAACCACACACAAGTCCATTCACAGCAATGGTGGCTACTTGTTTGTAGACATCCAAGTATATGTAACCCCATGGTTCAATACTGATCTTGTTTGGTTCTATCAAGTGAGATGGAGTGGTGATAAGATGGTGATAGGGGTCCTGGAGAGATGAGCTAATCCTTGGTAGTTAATATAGTTTTGTTCTAATGAAATGACCAGAATCCACCAAAGGGTCTAGTATTGAATACAAGAGTACTAGTGAGCTGGGATATTGGCAGTTAGGGGAAAACTCCAAGAGTACAAGACTGGAAAGTCTTATATCTTAATTCTAGTATTTATACCACTTAATGACTATATCTTCATTTTTGAGTCTGGTGAGGGCTTTGATGGTGAGAGTTGGTGCGTTCTCATCTTTGATCTTGTCAAAGATCACTTTGAGGCCATCCATTATGGTGGATGTGGTCTGGTCTGGGGGGTGTAGAGAGTTGCCTCATTATGGGTCAATTAGGATCTGATGATTGTGCAGGGCTGCTCTGGCTAAGGCTGTGGAGGCTGGAGTTGGGAGGAGAGTGGTGGAGTATTGTGTAGCAGAAGGAGAAGCACAGAGGACATTACTATAAATTCAAGGATTTTATGCATTAGAGGATTGGAAATGAGAGGGGTCATTTATGAGTGTTTTGACGTTGTTGCTGGTCTGTTTGATGGCTGCAATCATCTGATCAATGGAGTTATGAGTGTCTGTAGCTTCCTTCTCAAACATTTTCATCATTTCATTAGTCTGAGTGATTATGTCCTTGACATGGAGTATAGTTGTAGCTAAGTGTACACAGTGTTGTCAAGAGATTTCTTGATGTTTGTAGAGGAGATGATGTGGGGGGGCGATGGCTTCATTTACATGCTGCTTGATTAAGGTGGGAAGGTCACTGTTGAGATGTTGTAATATCCTGGCTGCCAATTTGATATAGGTGTCCTTTTCCATGAGGAAGGCCACTGCTTGGATGGCTTGAATGGCTGGACATAGAACATTGGGGAGCGGTATAATGGAGGACAGTAGAGAAATTTTATGTAGTAATTGGTTCACCCACCAGCAATAGCAGTCATTTTTCTAAATATGCTGCACCACTTTTATTGTCTTTTACTTCAAAGTCCTGCTTTCTGATGTCCTCTGTTACAACTTATTCTTTTTCTTTTACCTTGTACTCATATGTTCAATTCTTGCACTTGGACACTGTTTTCTTCTTGTCACTGACTCATCCCATATTTTCTTATCTCTTATCTCACTTGCTTTGTCAGCAACTACTTCCTCCATGTTCCATCCTGTTTTCTGATGTTCCATGCCTTACCCTAGCCTTACCTGCCTATTCTTGTAATCTGGGTATAAATACCCCAATATCTACTTGATGTACTTTAGCTTAGATCTTCTTGAATCCAGTCTACTTGTTTGAGCTCCTTCTAGCTATCACCCAGTTGCCTTGAACCTTTGAACTAGTCTGTTCCCACTATAAAGTGGAACATCTTCCTTGGACTTCACACTACCATTAAGTGTGCACTTACCCTTTGAATCCTTGTCCTCATCTTTCAAGGCTATGCTTGTCCCTATCCAGGCCAAGCATAACATCCTATGGAGTGGCATGTGTAGTTCTGGCTGATTTTCTGGTGATGCAGGTTATGATGTTCTGCATGGAAGCTGGTTCCTCAGATGGTTCTGAGGTGGTTCCCTTCATATTATGACTGTTGGAGGGGCATATGGAGGTTTTTGGTTCAATGTATGGGGGTTTTGAGGTGGTTTGATTGGCTTTTGAATGTGTAGGCTTTGTTATTCTTCTTTCTTTCACCAAAATCTTTTGGGAAGCATTGCTCTAAACTCTAAGATATCAGCCACCTCAAATAGCCTTAGGGTTTAGAGCAATGCACACTGTACCATCCATTACCCATCATGTCACCTAAAGAGAAATGCAAGGGAACTACAAAGGCCTTCAAGAAGTCAGCCATCATGGATTGCCAGTTTTTTATTTGTGCCCAGGATTTACAGGTAAAATATGATCAGATATCTCAGCTATTTAACTAGAGTATCAATCCAACTTTTCTATGCCATCATAGTGCTGAAGAGTGGTGCACTGATGATTACCCCTATCAGATTAGTTCTGCATGTTCTAAATAATCTTCTCTCTGTCTTGTATCTCACTCATTACTCTGACCTCGTTGTCAGTATCAATGATGCCCATATGATCTTCTCTTCACATTCTGGACCTCCTCTTTTCATTGCCACAATCAGTAGCAACAATGCTGCATTCCTGGATGGTAATACTGAGTCTATTGAGGAGCAAGCTCTCTCTGTGACGTGTGTCTCACCTTGGAGTCTGGGGATGCACTGCCTATGTGTATGTGCAGCAGGACAAGCGACCAGGATGTGGCTCTCATGCTGAGAAATGTGTGTTTATTGGTTATCCAGATAGTTATAAGGCTTGAAAGTTTTATAACCCAGCTACCAAATGCAGTATCATTTCAGAGTGAGTAGACTTCAATGAAAGACACTTCTTAGCTTGTTCTCCATCTTCTGATGTGCCATCTCCAGCCAAGGACACCTCTACTGACTCTGGTTACCAACCCCCTACTCTCTATGAGTCTGATGCACTGCAGATATCAGTTACTAGAAGAGGTTTGCCAGTTTAGCAAGTTCCTGCTCCTGCTCCACCTTAGACTCCTTCTGCCTCATCTCCAGCTTTGCCAGTAACCCCACCACAAGTCCACCCACAGCCAGCTGCATCAAGTCCAATTGGAATTAGTGCTCAACTCCCTCAGAGATATAGGAGAGAAACTCTCCAAGGGACTGGTGGAGGCTAAGTCCAGCTCAGCTCATTGATAGTATGAATTATGAAGATGAGAATGAAGATGCAGATCTGGCTCTTGCAGCCAGTGAAGCCCTGCCCAGGACTTATACTAGTGCTATGTGAAGAAATATTGTTACAACTCATCTTTTCTCTTTACTTGTCGCTTGTACTACTACGCTAACTCACACGTTCGAGTCTCGCCTTTGGACTTTCTTTTCTTTTCTCGTTGCTGACTCTTCCCTTCCATGTAATCCTTATCACTTGCTTCGTCAGCGACTTCCTTCCACCACATTCTTCCTTGTTCTATGCCTACCCTTACGCCTACCGGCCCTGAACTTCTTGTCTTGTATTTAAGACCGACTTGTAGCTCGGTTATACCTCAGCTTAGATCTCCCTTGATCATCCCTGTAATACCTCACTACTTCATGGAATTCACTTCCTTCAAAGCTCCCTTGTCAAGTCTAAGTCTCACTGCTGGCACTAGACTAGCTCCTCGTCCCTTGAACCCTAGATCCCTTGAACCGTTATCTAGCACTAGACTAGCAACGTCTCCTTTACTCAAAGGACTTCGTGTCGCCGTGAAGACACACTTACTCCGAATCCTCATCCCCTCGTACCGCCTAAAGGGCTACGCTTGTCCCTACCCGGGCTACGCTTGTCCCTACCCGGGCCAAGCGTAACAAATATCATGCTGATAGGTCCTTTGAGCAATACATACAAGGGACACCTTGTTGCTCAGGGCTTTACCCAGTGTCCAGGATTTGAATATCTCGAGCTTTTTGCTTCTACAGTGCACCTTCCCACTCTTTGCATCGTGCTTGCTGCCATCCATGACATGTATCTCTGGTCTGTGGACATCTCCCATGCCTATCTGAACGGTGAAATCAACTGTGAAGTGTATATGGAGCAACCTGAAGGCATTGCTGAAGGCAATCCAAAGGTGCTTATGTGCTTGTTGAAGAAAGCAGTCTATGGCACCAAACAGGTGGAAATCACTGGAATCACAAGATCACACTGTCCTCAAGTCCATGGGCTTCACCCAGTCCTACTCTGATGCTGTGGTCTATATGTTTGTCAAGGATGACAGGCATCTCATTCTCCCTGTCTTTGTTGATGACATGACCTTGTTACTTTTGGTGATTTCATACCTCTTTTAGCATTTATTTCATATTCTAATGGTGACCATGTTGTTTCCCATGATCACTTTACTTACCTACTGCTTTTCAGCTTCTCTTTAGCTTGTTGTGGTGTTTCTATCCATACAAGACTTTACCTTTGCACTTTACAGTGCATTGTGGCTGACCTGTTTATGGTTATTTACTTTGAAGCACACTTACTCCCTGGAGTGCCACATTATATCCTTTGGTTACTCACTATGGACTCCAGGTCAGTATAGCATTGTTATACCTTTCAATATTATCTTGATATTACATAAGCAAATCAGTGATATTACCACAGTGATCACATTAGTTACAGCATGGTTACAGCCGATTACAGTATGACAGTCACTACAGCCATGTGTCACACTGTCACACTTTCAGCTAATGTGGTAACTATGATATGTAATTCTAATTCTATTAGCTTCCACTTCCTAGTCCTCTAGACTTAAAGTTTTTTTTAAATGTTGTGACAGTACTTACTTATTATGTGACCAGCTGTGCTGCAAACCACATGCTAATGATGACTGTTACCACCACCACCCCGACAGCCGATGGCGACAATGACAATACATGGCATGACTACCACCATCCATGGTGATGGTGGCAGCTTGGTGGTATGGTTGATGACAATGACACTGCGACTTCGCCACCACCGCGACGACAGTAACAAGGTGTCATGACCGCCACTGTGACAACAACAACAACAACAACTGCCACCACCACTTCCAGCAACAACAACAACAATGTGATGTTGTGACCACACCACCACCATGACAGCAACAACATGATGTCATAATCACTACCATGACGATCCCTGCTACCACTGCCACCACCACCACCACCACCACAATGACGATGATGATGGCGGCATGATGCCTGCCGCACCCCTGCATCAACGGCGACAATGTGGTACAGTGGCACATGGGTTGTGCCACTGAAATGACAATAACAATGATGGCAGTATGTTGTCATGACCCGTGCCACCAAAATGGTGACAACAATGACAATGGCGGCATGTTGGCATGACCTATGCCACCAAAATGGCAACAACAACGGATGATGTCATGTCACCACCACCACATCAATGGCGACGACGATGACACCATTCCATCACTACCACCACAACCACCACACCCTCATTGATTACCGCGATGGCATGGTGGCACTACCCATGTTGCCAAAACGATGATGGCAACAGTACATGGCACCACCACCACCGCACCCTCATTGACAACAATGGCGGCACAGTGGCACTACCTGTGCCACCGAAATGACGATGACAACAACACAGCACCACCACCACCACCACCATGTTCTCATCAATGCTCAATCTTTCTCTGATACACTTCTTCTATCTGTCCTTCCTTTGTACCAGTACTGTTCTTGTGCTCTTTAAACCATTTTAGGCCCAGCTTCACAGCTTCTTTACAGGGCTATTCCATTCTGTATTTGTTTTTGGCCAATTGTCATGGTAGTCTCTCTATCTAAATTCTTGTATGGGTAGAGAGAGTCACCACAACAAGCTAAAGTGAAGCTGACAATTGGTAGGTTAGTAAAGTGACCATGTGTCACAGTCTATATTTCTCCTGAAGGTCTAGCTCTGATGGACATCCGAAGTTGTTTGAGGTATAGGTGGACCGGAGCCATTGAGATTATGAGTCAAGGCTGAAGTTGAAGGACCAAACTCCATTTGGATAAGATACATAGTGGGTGCCGACGTGGGTCACTGGCTAGCAGCAATTCCCAGAGGTGTCAGAGGATGGAATGAACAGAGGAGTGGAGTTGTTGAGGACATTGGCACAGAACTTATGTGTCACACCCTTGCCAAACTCACTGGTCCTCGTATTTCAGAGGTTTGGGCTGAATATTATGAAGAGGATGTATATAGACAGGAGGGTTGGGTATGGTAGACAAGACTAGGACAAGTCAGACGAGATATCCATACTACTAGTATGATGGAGAATACAGAAGTGTTATATACACTAAAAATCCAGAGGAAATCTGGCACCATAAGTACTGCACAAAGATGATGTATATAGGAGCAGAATGATGATTGAACAGAGCACGGAATACAGCCGGGGCAGGCTGTACTGATTGACAGGTGAAATGCAAACTAGAGCTGAAGGAGATTGATAAAGGTACAGAGTTTGGAGATACAAGTCCGAGATATGTCCATTGACTTGAGGTCAAAGGTTGTCTGAGGTATTCCAGAGTTGGATCAGAGTTGGACTTGACAGTATCTAGATCTGAAATCAAAAGGTGGTCTGAGGTATTCCGGAGTTGATCAGAGTTGGACTTGGTGAATTCTGGGATGTGACACCATGGAGCACAACATGGTCATGGTTAGAACATGAAATAAACCATAAATGAGGTGCAAAATCACCAAAGTTAATGTGACCACCCTGGGTTCCATTGATGCAAACCACATTCATTTGTATCAATCTCAGTTCATTGCTTGTCAAAGCTCAAATCAAAATGCAGCAAGCACCTTGATTCACTTACCACCCTAGATTTTGCAAGTCATACCTCAATGAGTTTTGTGAATTCTCACTTTTTCACTATTACTATCTATGTTATTTATATTTGTATTGCTTCCCTTTCCCTTTGGACTCAGCATCTATACTTCATGTAATGTTTGTTTTGACATGCTGATAACTGGAGTCACATTTGGTATCCTTTTACTGTTCAATTTCCATGAATTGACCCTAAGATGAAAATTTATGAAGTGATTTATCAGCAAGAAACTTACAATCTCAAGCAGCAGGTATGTAGTCTTAATTCAGGGGTATACCTGAGAAGGTGTTGTAACAGTTCTTCAGCTAGTAAATGTTGAGATTGTGGAAAGCTGTTTTAACATCTCCATTCACATCCACATAGCTCATGATGATGGTATCAATGCAGGTTCAGCCTTAGCTGCAGAGCTAGCTGGGGCCATTAAACCAGCAATTTGCACATTGGGTGTGATTATGGGCTGATTGGACAGCTGAGAGGTCACTTCAATTTGTGCTCCCACTAGAGAAAGAAGTAGTTTAACTGAAGAAGCTACTGACAACAGTGGACTAGGGCCTCTGGCTCAGTCTAACAAGATACAGAACTGGCAGCTCAGATATGTGTTAAGAGTGAAAATGCTAATTGCAGCAGACTAGCCACTTGCTGGACAACCTCAGGATGACTCTGGAGTTCACAGTGAGTAACCAAGATAATATTAAAAGGTATAACAATGCTATACTGACCTGAAGTCCACAGTAAGTAACCAAAGGATACAATTTGGCACTTCAGGAAGTAACTGTGCTTCAAGGTAAACAAATATAAACAGATCAGACACAATGGACTATGAAGCACAAAGGTAAAATGTTGTATGGGTAGAGACATCACAACAAGGTAAAGAGAAGCTGAAAAGTGGTAGATAAGTAAAGTGACCATGGAAAACAACATTGTCACCATTAGAACACAAAATGAACCTTAAATGAGGTGTGAAATCACCAAAGCTAACAAGATGGATTCACTATATGTAACAGTTGTGTGGATGCTTGGAAAAGGCTCCTTTCTCTTAAAATCAATCAGGACAATGTATAGAAACAACAGGTCTGAATTATTGATGTCATAATGGAGTATTTTCAACATTAGAGCATTGATGTGATCTGTCATATAAGTTAAATTAGTCTTAGTACTCATTACTGCAGAGGACAACTCATCTGAGTGTACCCTGCAGAGGATTATGGTTTGCATTCTCATCCTGAGGTTTCCACTTCTTATTCACCAGCTTCCTGCCAATGCAAACTGAGATATTAAACCTCTACAAGACCTCATGGTGTCTAGCTGAATGTATCTGTTTTGCAGCATAACAAGTTTGAACTGCACTCTTAGAAAATTAGATGAGCTGGCTTTCTGCAGTGCAGTAATATGTCAAGCTATAAACTAAATCAGAGTGTTTATACTTTCATACCAGGTAAGTATGGCCCAAATTGCACAAACTGACCATCTCAAACATTCTGACATATGGACAATTTCTCTGTTCATCTTCATCTTGACTTCAATTTTGGTATAGTATCCAACATCAGTCTGTTAAGAGTGAAAATGCTAATGGAAGCAGACTAGCTACTTACTGGATCAACTCAGGGCAACTCTGGAGTCCACAGTAAGTAACCAAAGGATACAATGTGGTGCTCCAGGGAGTAACTGTGCTTCAAGGTAAACAACCATAAACAGTTCAGCCACAATGGACTAGGAAGTGTGAAGGTAAAGTTCTGTATGGGTAGAAACACCACAACAAGATAAAGAGAAGCTAAAAGTAGTAGGTATGTACAGTAAGTAAAGTGACCATGAGGAACAACATGGTCACAGTTAGAACACGAAATGATCAATGAATGAGGTGTGAAATCACCAAAACTAATACAATCAGCACATCAAGTTACTGTTACTGGATTGTACAGTGGCTCAAAAAACTGTCCCAATGTTTGCATGTTTTTTACTAAACGCAATAGCCCCCAATATCCTCTAACCCTCACCCTAACATATGAGTGTATGAAATAAGGTATGTACTCTTGGCTTTCTATGGGCGCAAGGGTCAAGTGATTTGAATAAGATTTGATGAAATGGCAGCCATTTCAAAGTGACAACTCATTGGGACAGTTTTTTGACTTTATACAAGATTGGGTATTTAGTACTTGGTATGACCTCCCTTGGCCTTAATAACTGCTTGAATCCTTCTAGGCTATTTCTGACATTCCTCCACAGAAATATTACCCCACTCTACCACTCTCCTATCCCATAACTGATGAACCCTTGTAAAAGCCCTTTTACAATCTGAAAGGTATCTTTTGAGATGACTCCAAGTGTGTTCAATGAGATTAAGGTCTGGAGACTGAGCAGGCCAATCTAGAAGCTTGGTATCTTGCTCCTCAAACCAATTCTTGGCTCTTTTGGAGGTATATTTGGAATTATTATTCTATTGGAGAATGACTTGATCTGCAGAAATTCTCCCTTCAAAATGGCCATATACTGTTCAGCATCCATTCTCCCCTCAACCTGACTCAAAATTCCCACACCATCCCACCCAATACAGCCCCATACCATGAGTAATCCTTCTCTAAACATGACTGTAACTTTAACCTCCTTGAAGTTAGTCCCTCCCTATTTTTTTTACTTACATATCCCTGTTTATCTGACCCAATTCTATTGAATTTGATCTCATCTGACCAAACAACCCTCTTCTAGTCTCCACAATCAAATGCTGGTACTTAAGAGCAAGGTCAATCTCCTCTTTCTATAAGTAACAGAGAGAAGAGGCATTTTCTTCATTACCACAGCCTTTAGAGAGGCCTCCTTCAGGGTATTCCTTACTGGCTGTGGGAAGACAGGAGTGTTGATGATGCAATCAATAAAATTAGTGGCCTGAATAGCATTGCTGGCCTTCCTAGTAAGAATTTACTGGACAATAGTGTGTTTATTGATAGAAGAGAGTTTGGATAGACAGCCACCACAATGATTTTCTTTCTCTAGTTGGATTTTATGAAGGACCCTGGCCTCAGTAAACTTCCCTATGTCAGTTTAGGATGCAATTTTCTGGCAGGAAAGATCAAGAGAAGCAAAAATAATAATTTTAGCTCTTTGAGCAGCAGAGAGATTTTTTATGGTGGGAATGAGGAATTCATTTGTGATGGTAGGGTTTTATGTATAGATGCTGTAGAATAATTAATTACATGATGGTGACATAATATAGTCATTACCTAAGGTATCTCACTATCTTATAGCATTCCAGGATCTATTATATGTAATATGAATTCAAAGTCAAACAACTGTCCCAATGAATTGTCATGTTAAAATGGCTGCCATTTCATCAAATCCTATTCAAATCACTTGATCCTTGGGCCCATAGACAGCCAAGGGTAACTACTTTATTTCATAAACTCACATATTAGGGCAAGGATTAGGAGGTATTGGGGGCTATCACATTTAGTGAAAAACATGTGAACATTGGGACAGTTTTTTGAGCCACTGTAAGAACAAATGATGTGTGATCAGTTAGATATATGCTCACCATTTCCCTAACTTACTGTGGTGAGATTACCAAAGGAAATAAATTTATACAGGTTGTGGAAGCATTACTGTCTTCTCACCCCTTGCCATCTTTGCAGGCATTAACAGAACCCTTGCTATGATTCCAACAACAATCAGTGCCATATACTGGTTGGTGTGTTATTGTCACAGGTTTGTATACTGAAAACCCTCACTGCATTCAGTACTAAAACCTTGTCCTCACAGTGAACATGCTTCTCATCCATTCACCATTTCTGCAGGACCCCTTTCTGTAATTCCAACAATCAGTACCTGCAGTTGTGGGGGCAATCATCATGACTACAAGTCTGTGCTATACTGTTTGCATCTTGCTGAAAACTTGCACACACAGGGACTACATTCCAAATCACCATTCATTTACATGTGCTGGTCCCTCTGTCCCTCTGTCCCTACAAATCCTTTGCTTCTTCCTTGAGTATCTGATTGTTTCTCTCATGAGCTTAACATTGTGTACACATCCACTGCTGGAGCCTTGGTCTTGCTACCATGAAGCTTCAGCCTTGTTATTCTCAAGCTTTACTGTCATTATCGAGAACACTGAATTTCATCACCCTGAAGCTCAGTATTGCTATCATCAAGCTACACTGTCACTATCAAGAACCTTTAATTATGTTACTCTGAAGCTTTTAGTATTGCTATTAAATCACTATTATAAAGTTTTGTGGAAGCAGACACTGGTATGGGCTTTGTATATTGACACTTACCAGCTCATTAGAGCAAACCTAGGGGATGGATTCAGCAATGGGTATTCCCTTCCATTGTTGGCTGGGATGCACAACAAGAGGGAGTTGAAGTAATGATATTTGAGTTGGTTGAATGTGCTCTGTGGGTGCCAGTGCAGGTGGATTGCTGACCAGGAGATGTGTGATGGACATACTCAGATTCAAGATAAATGACAGTATGGGAGGGTCTGGACCATGCTGTGATTGCTGATGGACAGGGATGTTAGCAGAAGCATATATGGTGTGAAAATTCAATGGAACCAACAGAGTCTGGACCATGTTGGCTAAGCTAGCTGGAATATATGGGGTGGTGACATTTATACTGCTGGACAGCATGATGGGAAGTCTGGGTTGCGCCATCTAAATCATTGCCAACTGGAAGCTGCTGGTTGGAAGGAAGGGCAGAAGTCTGAACTATGCTCATGGTGGATTTGGAAGGTATATAATGAAGCAGTCAAAATTCTGTCATTGTTGCCTTGTGGTATAGCCATATGCAAGTCTTGGTCAGAAAATACCAGGATGTTGTGCAAGCTGTGCAGTCCAACAGTTGGCATACTAAAGCAACTGCTCAAGTGACTGATTTCACTTTAACATAATTGGGGAGCATTTGTGCTGAAGTTCCAAAAAGGTTAAGATCATTAGGAAGTGGAACAAATAGCTCGTCACAGGAAAAAAATGTGTCAGAGAACAAAGATGTCACATAAAGATACTGCCTCAGTGCTCCTTGCTGAAGTGGTTTTGAGCCCTCTGAGACAATCCTGACATGGTGATCCCAGCCAAACTCTCATATAAGAAATGCACATTCTATCGGTTGAAGAATCCAGTCTTAATTTCTGAGCTGTATGACTCATCCCCAGAAAATGGCAGTGAAACAACTTTGGATAGGATTAATGAGAAATGCTGGGAGGAGTAATGCGAAGTCTGTTGACCCCTTGGGGACATATGTTGGTGGATTGGTGGAGGATTTTCTGTGTGAACATGTATCTTGTCTTGTCTTTTCCTGCTGGTAAGTATTGACAATTTCTAGGAAATTTTGCTCATGTCATTGCTATTAGCTTTGCCAACTCAATTCAGGCATTTCATATATTTCAGGACCAACACCAAGCTCTCTTCAAGTGTTTGAGAGTAAAGGTGAAAACTACAAGCCAAAACAGTTGGACTGCAGAAGACATAATGAAAAATTTAGCTGGTGGGACAATAACAGAGGAAATCAGCAATCTACCTGCAGACTTTAAACCAGGATGCTCTTGAAACAAAACAGCTGTATAGTGTATGTATCTAATCTATCATTATGCCTGAACTGATGTAGAGTTTTTTTATATATAGAAGATCAAGTACAAAGGAGCTAACAATTGCACGTTCCTTCAGGTCGAAATTCCAATGTCTGTAACATTTCAACTCATTGCCAGCTCTCAGGTTAGCAAGCAGTTGTGTAGACAAGAATTTGCTGCATTTATCACATGGTACAGCATTACCAGCAGGACATGGGTAAAATCAAAGATCATAGTTCTTGCATACAAGCTAAATATCAGATTTGCCCCCTAAGGCATTTGGATATTAAGTTTCTGATGTCAAGATTAGACTTCATTTTGATGCTCACCAAAAAAAATCACTCTTTTTGTGCCCAAGGTTGTCTTCTGTTGTCCTTCAGTTCATTGTCACCAAGGCTGTGAAAAGCCCCTAAGACCATCTCTTCCTTTGCTTTCTCTGTGGCAACATCTTCTCACCACCCTTTCACTGGCCACTTAGTCACACATTTTCAAGGCCATCACTTTTCCACCTACACATCTGGCCCCACTTCAACACTATGAAGGTACATTCAGGTGATCCATGCTTTGAAACCTGTGTGCTGACTGTGCTCCCATTTTAAATGAAGGCATCATCTGATCTCCATCTGCTCAACTTATCCATTAAGATATTTTCCACTGTTGTGGAGACAAGACTCTTCTGTGCAGTTGAACTGTACACAGGCAGAACAGTGGTGGTACTGTGTCATCAAGATGTAAAAGACCTTCACCTTTCCCACACCAGTCTTAGGATTCTGCTCTGTGAGTACCCTGAGTGGGTTGATCCCAGCTATTCACCTCATAGGTATGAATGGCTCAAGACATCTCAGATGAAGATCTGTCAGTTCATCAACTTCCTCTTGCAGACCTAGTCACCATGCCCTCCTCTAATGTGAGATCTTGTATCTACATGTGACATACTCAATCCAGTATTTCAATATACAATGTTGGGCACTGATCAATTGTTAGCTTTATTGATTTCACACCTCATTTTTTCTTCAATTCGTGTTCTAACTGTGACCATATTGTTCCCTATGGTCACTTTACTTACCTAACACTTTTCAGCTTCTCTTTAGCTTGTTGTAGTGTATCTACCCATACAAGACTTTACCTTTGTGCTTTCTAGTCCATTGTGGCTGAACTGTTTATAGTTGTTTCCCTTGAAGCACAGTTACTCCCTGGAGTGTCACATTGTATCCTTTGGTAGTACTACTCACCATGGACTCCAGGTTAGTATATCATCATTAGCTCACTCAATATTGCTCACTGTGGACTCCAGAGTCGTCCTGAATTGTGGCTAGTCCACTGCAATTGACATTTTCACTCTTTACAAAGTGTGGTCAGTTTTCTGAATAGATTGGTGATAAAACAGTCTCAATGCATGTGAATTTGGGCTTGTCTGATTGCAGAACATATAGAAGGAAGTTGAGAATGGTGAAGCAGCTATCACATAGTGTCTTTAGCACCATTTTAATTTGTTCATTGTGGTTGCTGTATTGTAAAGCAAGCATGAGGTCATCATCTGGCTCCATGGTGATGTGGGTACAGTGAATAATTGATATTATGCTGAGCAGCTAAGATTGCTTATCTCAGCAATAAGGCTTATCAAACAGCAACAGTCACATTGTCACAAGGAAAGCGATGGGGGCTTACTCAGCATTCAAAACCTCTGATGACTTGTACCAATCTATCTATCAACAGCCCCCCAATGGATTATCTCTTTTAGACAGCCGGTCATAAGTCTAGATCCATGCATGTGTGCTGCTGGAGTTTTGCTGATACGACCACTTTCAATCATGTGACCTTAGCATATCATACTTTCTGGATTTAAAGATAGATGGGTTTGATCACATGCCATGTGTGGAAAGATACCTCTTCTCTATCTGCATGTACAGGATGCTCCCAGTGGCTATAAACAACACTATTGAAATTTGATGCTGAATGCCTGAAATTCAAAGGTATACAGCTAGTCAGTTCAAAATGTCTGATAGGAGTGTACCATAGATTATCTGGCAGTCACACCTTTGGGGGCAGGTCAATGTTCAACAAGATATCACTGATGGAGCTTGGGTTGTCAATACACTGGTATACATATGACACATACCCAATTCTCATCTAACTAAACTTATGGCATAGAGTGCACCAGCATCTTTTCTGAAAAAGCTGTGATAGTTCCTGGCAGATATGAAAATGAAGCCACAATGTCAGGTGGGGAAGCGACCCTTATTAGCCAGTCTTCTTCTCATTGACCTACCCCCCATGCAGCAATGGCCAGTAGAACTACATGGATGCATCTTCATGGAGTGCTTGCCTGGTGAGCTGTATATTGAGCCAGTGAGCAAAGCGACTCTGCTCCTTTCTGGTGCAGGTTTGTTGCCAGTGGAGGAAAGTGGCACTTCAACTGCCTCAACTATGGCACTCACTGGACACCATGTGTTCTGAGTGGCTGGATTTCTACAGAAGTTGGTTGTCAAGATCGGGAAATCACCTGCTATCACTGACAGTCTCGTTGTCCAACTACAATCAGGTGGAAGATGAGTGGCTGGAAGCTGTTCAGTACTATAGTGGGTGCTTTAAGTGACTGCAAATCGTGAACAAAACTGGGTTAGATGTCACTCTGCTGCTCAATGGCACACAGATGCTAAAGCACCTTGTGATCCAGGCACAGTGCCAGGAAGGTGACCTTGCCCTGACCATTGCACAACTTAGCCTCGCCTCCATACCCTTGTTTTCAACCTCCTTCATATCTTGCAAGCTACTCTGTTTGAAGCTGGGTGGGCCAACCTCAATGAGGCTCCTGGAAGGTGTCAGCTATGAAACAGAAGAATTCCTCTGCCTTCTCAACTGCTGCCTCACTGGAGAAGTTTTCCCTCACCATTAACAATTCATTGAAGGATTCAAGTGTTCCATGCTTGTTCTGGTGGTATGTATAAAAAGCAGTGATTTACCATAAGTACCAGGCTCCTTGGCAAAATATGTAGATGGGTAATCTGAGTATTTGGAGAGTCTGCCTTTGAGCTATCTGGCATCAAAGTGTTGTCTGTGAATCAGAGTACTCATCACTGAGCTAATGTCATTGATAGAAAAGGGCTTAGATATATTCCTGTCAGTGTTTCCTGCAAGTAGATGGTTTTCTACTTACCCTTCAAAGTGTCAGGTAGTCCTATCCAGAAGTATGTTTCATACACCTGGCTTCCAATAACCTTCTTGGCTTTAGCCATTCTGCAATAGTAGTTAACTTTCATACATAGTTCCTCCAGTCAGTGAGAGACTTGATTTGCCTTGTAGAGCTCTTGTGAGCAAAGTGACATAGGTCACCAATGCTGTAGTGTATGTCTTCACAATCAGCATCATAGAATTCAAGTATATGAGCTCTCAAGCCATCCCAGTCACTACTCTTATATTGAGGGAGTACTGTGATTAATCTGGTGATATCTGTGCTGCAGTAGATGGTGATATTCTTGCATTTGTTTGCATCAGCAGTAACATTGCATTAATGACAAATGTCATTACATATATTGATTGAGAAATCATTGAACATGTTTGTAACTTCCTTTGGATTTATTAAAGGCATCTCTACTGCGTGGTCCAGGTAGGAACTGGTTAGAGGTCGTTATAGTGATATGTATGGGGCTACCTTAAAGGTAGGTAATGTGTAGAGTTGAGTAGGAAATGGTAAGTTGGGTAGAAATGTAATAATAGCCAACGTCTTATGGTGGGTTCCAGTTGTCATTCTTATAGGATATAGAGTGCTAGATTTGCTAGGGGAAAATCCTATGCAATCAATCCTCCAGGCCCAATGTAGTTATAAGCTGGTGATAGGACAACTCTATCTACCAGATCACACAGAAGATAGAAAATAAACTACTAAATAAATAAAAAACTTAACTAATTGGATCCCTGGTTGTTCTTCCTTTTCTGATGGTTAGTCAAGAGTAAAAGGGTTGGCTTCATTCCTAGCTAATATAGAATCTAAGTAAAAGAAGGAATTGATAGACTGTTCCTAATGTTACTAACTAAAGAGTAGCTAGTGATACTAGCTATAGATGTGTACAGGATTTGTACTGATGATTGTGTAAGGTCCTAAGCAGGCAAGTGGTCATGTAGTATATGGGCTGTACAGGTCAAGCTGTATTGTAGTACATACTTAGATAATCTAATTATGGGCTAATTGTCTATTTGAAAAGTAATTAGAATAGTAGCATATTAAGTATATGGGTATATTACTAAAGATTTGTGAATATCTCTGTAAGGAGTATAGAAAATGGGATGGAATTTGGAGGTAGATTGTTTAGATAGTAAGCTACATTTCCTGTGAGTATTAGGATTTTCTAGCTGCTGATTAGGCTGGGATATTAGGAGAGTTAAACTGATGATCTCAGTATGTAATAGATTTTGTGCAGGTTAGCATTCTCCCATATTTTGATCATGGCAATGTGTTCTTTCATATACATGCCAGGCCTGAGGCATGCTGATGGAAACAAGATGTGCAACCATAGGTGAGCTTCCCCTCCATCCTTTAGTAGAGTGAATGTCTCTAGGTTGGTCTTGGACAGCAATATAATAGAACTAGTCTAAATCAACCTCACATTGTGACCCTGTTGAAACCATGTGGCGAGCTCCAATGATATTCATCTATATCAATACCTATGATCCAGAGAGTCATCTGACAAGAAGCATCTTGTTAGTGACAACAGTGGGAATAACAATAATTAGGTGTGGCATGACCACTTGAAGTATCTAACAATAATGTAAATGAACAAGCAGATCACAAGTGTCACTAGTCACATTGTTTTCCTTATGTCAGACTTTCCTTTCTAATTATATTGCACAAGAAATAAACTGATCCAGGCCAGTGAGGATAATGAAGATGTACAGAAATGCAAGTCATGTCAGTAAGTCCACATGCTATACATATATGAGTCTTATGGTGGACCACACATCTGTCTTGTTGATTACTGATTGTTGTTGTGATAATTCATATTCAATTGTCCTGGAACACTTAATTTTTATCCTATGCACGAGCCAAACTGCCTGTCCTCTCACTGCCATAATCTAGGACTAATTTTCTCTCTATCTTGTGGTGGACTGTCTTATATGAATCAGACTTTTTGTGTGCATCGTCGAGCCCAGTGATGAATCAGAAGGAATTATTCCTTCACCAATCTGATGGCCCCTTGCATGTATATTTCGTTATACTACACAATAACACCAATTTTTGGTAGATATTGGTTGTCAAGCTATGTAGGGGAAGGCAGCTATGGTATGTCTTTCAGTAGAATTGAACATTTTACCTAGCTTTTGGAGTCCACAGGTCATGTATTAGTCATAGTGTGGCCTCTATTCCTGTTTGTTGGATTGTACAATTTATTTGGTGTGTATGGTCCATTATCACCTGTCTTACTGACTGCTGATCCTCATTCTCATTATTCATATTAAGTCTTTCAGAAATATCTAATCTCCATTTGATTTATGAGTCAAACTGCCTGTTATTGATTTTTTTCCTACTTTGTGATAGACTGCTTGGTTCTTGTTATGGAGTTAGATTAACTTTAATAAAATCAAAGCACTCACCACAAATTCAATGCTGAGTGGTAATATAGAGCAACACCAAGAGGAACCACAAAAAAAATGGATGTTGCTACCTCTCTGATTTGCTATCACATCATTTATTCTCCATGACCCTACAAAAGTTATAAACAATTAGCTTTTGATATTTTTATTTATAGTGACAAAAAACATACCCTACCTTCACCAAACAAGAGAATACCATCAGAACACAAAAGCCACCTGCTATGTTTTTTTAATTAGCATTTTGCTTAGTGTACACTCTTGGCTATTTGCCAGGAAATGGAAAGTTGAGACAAAAGTTGAATTCAAGTCCAAAATCAGCACAAACACCCTCTAACTCCCAATGATAAAAAATATAGCTTAGCTAAAGGAGGTAACAAATATAGGCACTAGAAGTAAATTAGTAAATTCTCTCACAATTCTATTGGGAATTTTTATGTGAGATGCTTTTGTGGGGCACTTTCAATGAAAGCCTGAGTAAATTTTCAGTTGCACTTATATCATGCAACTGTTGAAGGTTTGTGGAGCATGTTAGCACTTTATTTGAAATTACAATTGATTTCCACCTTTGCATACTACCTATGCTTCCCAAGCAGGCAGAGAAAATGCTCTCCTCTAATAGTGCCAGCAAATTTTTGCCTCTCCTTCTCACTATTCAAGGTACTAGATATCAATTTCTGCAGCTCAGTTACCACCTCATCAAGCAGCTTCTCTACCCATGGAGAACTGAAAGTTTAAACCACCAAAATATGGTGATATGGATAAAAAACCAAGAATGAATGGAGGGCTTAAAATAATAAGCTGTTGCTGTTTTGAAGAAAGTAAAGTGCCTCACTGCTGATAGGAAACTTTTACAAATTTCACAAGAATGTCCCAAATCTCACAACTATCATTTAGGCTTTGCAACAACTTTTTGTCTGCATTCTTGGTCATAGTGCTGCCTTCCCAGCCACTTTTACTACTGAGCAAAACTAGGCATCAATACCCTCTCCAATAAAAAAACCCCCTTCTTTATGGTCCTTGCAATCAACCTTTGGATTTATACAGCCATTGCCTTGGCTTTGCAGCCTTCTTTTCTTTTTTGATTGTGGTGTTCTCAAGAAGCAACTTCCCCCTTTTGAACACTCCCACTTTGCTCCTCATGAATTTTAGCTCTTAAAATAGGATCAAGTAATTACAAATGTCCAGTAACTTGAAAGTTACTTCTTTCTAGGAGGGCTATTTGAAGGGGAAGCTATGGATCTAGACTGAATTTGTGCATTCAGTTGAGCTTTCTGGCTACTAATTCTCCAGCAGATATCAGGCTCTAGTTGCTTTGCCTTTTGAAGCAGAGAAGAGAAAGGCCAGTTAGCTTTCTCTTCTAAGCCTTGTAGCAGAAGGTTGTCCACAAACATCACTAAACTATTCTTGAGACAAGTCTCAAGCAGTTCACCTTCTAGGTCACCAACTTGACCCTCAATCTTTTGAAGATATATTATATAAATGATAGGTTAAAAGCTTTATGCAGTAACGAGCACTTACTTCTTTGTCATTTAATTCCTCAAGATCATCAAGTGACCCCTTTTCTTTGTGGTACTTTCTAATCAATTTCTCAAAAGTGATATTGAAAAAAATTACTTCCTTAAAGCAAAGAGGCTGAGCATTTGAACTTGCCCTTTTTCTTCCTATCCCTGAATTGTTATCTGTGACATGCTTGCTAACATTGAGAGACAGCTACATCACAAACCTCTGAGTGGCACTATGTACTGCTGTAATATGGCAGATGATAAGAGAAAAGATAAAGCATGACCCATGCTGGTGAGGTTATTTACTGTGAATCCAACTTAGCCCAGGTGACATCAAGTATTTTGACACATGATCCAGCACATGCTGGTGCTCGAACACACGAAATGTTGTGAGCTTTGTCCCTGTCCCTGTCCCTGTCCCTGTTCCTTGTCCTCAGCTACATTGCAACAATGAGGTCATACCTGTGCAGTGCACACTCTTTCTCATTCCATCACCACTACTACTCCTTACCCTATGTTCCAAATGCCTCCAATGTGCCCCTAATGTGCCCTCAATGCATCCAACATTCCCCCAACTTGTCCAACTTATTCCTGGCCCCTCAAATGCCCCTCATTTATCTTCAATGTGTCCCCCTCACCTCCAACATTCCTATGATGCCTCCAACATGTCCTCTATCCCTTTAATACCTCCCCTGCATCTCTAATGTGTCCTGCTCATGTCTAACATGTCCCCTTATGCATTCCCCTTGTCTCTAACATCTCCCCATTGTCTTAAATACATTTCATTGTCTCCAATGCACCTCATTGTCTGAGCATCATAAATGACTGTACTCAAGAGGACATCTGCATCATCCATCTTGTTGTCATTGTCATGATGATCCTTGAGTCCAGGCACTATACCCATTCAACCTTTGATCTCATCATGGAGGGCAGGGTGAGTATGGAGGTATTCATTGAGTGCCATTTGCATGGCTTTGCTTGTCAGACATTCAGCAGACAAATTCCATTGCTTAACACTGCATTTCAACCAAGACTGTACAGGTATATTAGAACAGTGTAAACATAGAAAATGAGATATGCCGTTTTAGATGAGTTCACACTCAAATGGTCCTGTCATGAAGGTATATACACTTACAAGCTGGCAACTGACACATCTCACAAAACAGGGAGTGATGTTATAAACTTGACCTGGTCTGCTGTCAGTCCATGCTTCATCTCTTCTTGGTGTGAATTCACAAGGAATTGGGTTTGATCCTACTTGAGGTGATGTTTGATAACACAGTTTAGACCCACGTTGGTAGGCTGGAAGATGCCAGTATCTAATGGAAAGTAACAATGAGACATGGTTGAATAACAACAGATGAGCACTTACAGTCAGCAGGGATGAAACAAAGGAGAATGTAAGGGAATTCATTGAAAATGTATGACTGGAACTCCTCACTAGTGGGAACTGGATAACAATCCAGGTAGATGATTGCAGCTTGATTATCATCCAAATCAGGATCAGCTTCAATAAGCTGACAGCAGTAGGGCTGAAAAGTATTTTAATCCACTCTACAAGGTTATCCGTACAATTTTATACATGATAGTAATTGAAACATACCTTTCTCATTGTCTTTAGCATACTGAAATGACTTACTTTTTTGTCCCTCTTTGCGACTGCAAAATCAAACCCATGTTTGCATGCTGTGGCCATACCTTGGACTTTCGCCAACAGAAGGGACTGCACAGTTGCCCCAGACCAAACCTGTTGAAACAGTAGAAATGTCCCCTCTGGTGTGCTTGCCACGAGTAATGTAAAGCATGCTTTTCATCCTTAGTGACAATGTTAACCTGTCATGATCCACATTCAGCAAACATTGTGCCACTGCTTGGGAGAACATATGAGCCAATCTGGTCAAATCCAACAACAAGCTATTGATAAAGATAAATCATAGCATGGTAGATAGAATGTAGGATTTATGCACCTTTGGCAGCATATCATTCCACTTGATAACATAGGCAAGTCAAAAAATACCTCCTCACACTTGTCCTCTGCATTTGCAGGGAGACCAGTTGAGCATACTATTGAAGAAGGACCAAACAAGGGTAGAGTGTTCAACATACCTCAGAACATTTGAGAGTTATTAGCAGCTGAGTTCCCACTGGCACACCATTCAACTTTAAGAAAGTGGAGCCAAGGTGTTGGTTGTCAGGGAAGGTAATCCTGAGTATGTTCCCCACCCAGTGTAAGCGGAAGCAAGGGAAGTGGTATCATACTGCTTCTTGAGGGCTTCTCAGAGAGGATGCACAGATTCATGAGCAATAAGTTGGTGGAGACGTATGGGTCAAGGCAGAGACATATGGAGCCAAGGGCTCAATCATCATTCTCATCCTATTTCTCCTGGGCTTCTGGTTGTTTGTCATCAGGGTGTGTCTTATTCATTCTGACCAGAAATCAGAAGTATGGAGGTAAGTCCACCAATAAGAAAAGATTTTACACCCCCTCCTCTACCTCCTTTGACCACCCATAGTTGTGGCAATGAATGCCAGCCTTCACACACTGCTGGTACTGCTCCTCCATCAGCACTCTGAAAGGACAGATTACCACTGAAATCCCATTCAGGCCAAGCAGCAGGGAAAAGGTCTACAATAGACTCTTTTCTCCCCCAGTTTCCATCACAACCACCATATCTCTGGAATCCTTGTTCATGATGGCCATCAAGGCATCCATCTGCTCCCTACTATTTTTCCAGAAATGGAGGTTTCCTAAACACACTCCTGATTGTGGCACAAATGGACATCTCTTGCTCCTTGATGGTCCTGCCTGATATGGGAGAAGTGATAAGGCTATTCCTCAACCAGTATGAGACCTATGGTCCCTCTGCAACCACTTTGGCAATGTCTTTAATTCCTCAACTTCCAGGTTGGACTCTGCTGATATAGGGATGTGTCTCTTTCTTTGATCCACAGGAGGCATCACTTAGAAGATGGGGGTAATTGAGTCTCTATCACAGCAGGCTGTCAACTGGGAAGCTTCTGCCAGACTGTGGGTGAAAGTTGGAGATGAGAGGAGGGGAACAGTTTGAGTTCTGACAGAGTAAGATGCTCTTTGATGTGCCCATACCTGTCATCATCATTGTCTGCTAGGGGGCATTCCTGTGACTCACAGCCATAAGACTATCTGAAGGTGGGCTAAAAGAAGGTGTCACCTGCATAAGCACCACCTCATGGTCCAAGCTCAAGATGGTATGAGGAGTGGGAGGGACAGGGCAAGGAATATATTGTTGGAGAGAATCAGCAGAGTGGATGGTGACTGAAAGATTATCTGCATGGATAATAGGTGGTGCCAATATGTCAATCACTTCTGAGGCCACAGGGGTGGGCTCTTCTACTGGTTCCTTTGACAACCTGAATAGCATCCTGGCTAGTTTGGATATCATGACCTCAGTGACCATACTTGAGAGTCTGAGCAGTATCTCCGACAGCACAGACTTTAAGACATCCTTTTCTGGTTGAGTGGACCTGTGAGACCTTATGGGCACAATGGGATCCTGGATAGGGAAGTGATCAAGTCTAAGGAATGAATACCACTTATGAAATATTCACCTCTGCTTTTCAATCAGTGTGCATTAGGCAGGGATGGTCCTTGAATGACCTTCCACAGTGGGCTGGATCAATTTTAGCAGAGTGATTGGCTGAATCTGCAAGAATGTTGTTCAGGGGATCAAAAGTGGCATCAAAGGAGATGAAATGCTGGGCCATCACAGTTGGTGCCTGGTGAAAGTCTCAAGATCTCTATGTACACTTAAACAGATCATCATTCTTGACTGATAAGTTGTCATATACTGGTCTACCTCCATCTACAGTACCTCCCTCCACACATGCATAATATCAGTTTAGTGCACCAAAAAAAAAAAAACTACTCAGAGAAAAAAAAAATGGTGCACTGCATCAAAATTGCAAGTTCTGCTGTTGGTCTGCATTTAAATTTGTAGCTGAACAAACTGGGCAACCTGAGTCAAAATCCTGAGTGTTATGAAAAGCAGGTGGAGCATGCAGTCCCACAGTCTTTCACACTTCTTAAGAAAAGGTTTCATCTGAGATGTCCCAGCAGAGAATGCTGTTGAAAATCCATGCTCACCAGTTTGTATTTCTTGATAAGATAGTAGAACATAGTCCATTATCTTTCATGGAAGGGTTTTTCATCCAAGAAGCTGTACCCACACAAATTATTGGAGGTGTCATCTATCATGTGTGTGTCCTCTTTCACAACCAGCTCACTCTGGACAATCTCACAGTACCTCTTCCACACCAGGTTTTCTTTGAGGCCCTAGGCAGCTTGTCAAGGGATACTATCTGAGTGCCTATAGTAAATGACATCTAGTCCTTGCCAATGGTCACCTTGAAATCCTTTCTCACAGAGAGAATCAGCCAGGTCACAAACTTGGAAAGGTCCACCACCATTTTGAAGGGACAGGGCAGTCCAAGAGTCAGCACAGATACAGGCAACCTTCCTAGGCATCTTGGACATATCAATTCAGCTCTGAAGGAAGAAACAGAAAGTAAAACTCCAAGTGACTCAATTGATCAACTCTTGTTGTTTCTAAGGGACACTGTGAATGCTTGGATGAGCATGATCTGTTGCATCAGATACTTCAATTTGGCCAAGTCTGGTGTGAAGAATGATACCAGGTAGATTTTTCCATTTGGATGGAGCATCTTCAACCATATCCATTGCTGAATCACATTCTTCCAACCACCCTCGTCCTTGATCAATACCATGGTCCATAGAAAGTCTCAACAGCACTGCAATGCTCTATCACTCTCCTTCTGTCCTAGGGCTTCTACAAGCACCCATAAGTAGGATTTCTAAGGAAGGAGAATCCTGGATCCAGATCAGGAATGGAGATGGGGACAGAAGCAGGCAGGGGTAGGTACAATATATATATGGATATGAACAGGGAACAGGCATCCATACAAAGGAACACCCTCCCCTGTTGAAAATAAAACTTTCAGTTGTAAAATAAAAAATGAAGTATGAGAGGCAAGAAATGAATAATAGGAACCAATGAACATGGCCAGGCCAGGGTCAGTCAAGGGCAGAGACACTGGTTCACACAGTGTGATGGCACTGACAAGAATCACAGTGTTTCATTTGGGTCCTTGCAGGCATAGCCACATTATATATGTAAGGACAGGTATAGTGGGGGAAGCTGAGAGGACATGGGGATATGGGGATGGGGAGAGAGCCAGGTAGTGGAGATGGCAAGACATATGGATAGAAGAGTGTAGTAAGTGTAGCATAGCATCTGGTCAAGATTAGGTCTTATAGGGATTGTCCTGCGTTTGACTGCTATTTTGCTTGGTTATGATGGTGTAAGCTCTAAAATGTTATTTGACTTGTGTATGGTTTGTTTTGATGGTTATATTTCCCTCCAACCCTTAACTGGTATTTGTTAGATTTGATGTTAATTTACTAGGAAAGGGGAAGGCCAGAATCTGGTGAAAAGATGCTTGATTTGCACCAAAAAGCATAGAAAAGTATACCAAAAAGATGCAGAGTGTTGCTTATGTAAGTTGTTTAGCTCAATTGATTTTTTGGGATTTTCTGACTGTGAGGTTTTTTTGTACACTCAGTTTTAGAGGTAAACATAAGGCCAAAGTCTAGAAAAACAGCATAGTGATTTTACTGGATTGTCTCATTGATAAGTGGAGGGGAAGTGGGGTGTAGGTCAGATGGTACATAGAGTATACAGAAAAGTGTAGTGAGTGTAATGTTTCTCTAGTAAAGGGAAAGGTCAGAGTTTTGTCAGGATGGGCTTGATTTGTGCTATTTTGGGGGAGGTGTAGTACTTAGTATTGATATAATTTTATTGCAAGAGTAAACCAAACATGGATTATAGTTACTCAGTCAGTGGTTGGTCATCTCTTCAGTAAGTTATTGATTGCTACATAACATCATTGTATCTCTGACACATTTTGGCTCTATGTCTAGATATCAAATATAGATACAAATAAATTTAGTCAAAGTCACATGGTTAGAGTGTTATCCACTTCAGTAAGCAAACTTGTGGCATACAATTAAATAATTGTTTTGTGACTCATATATATCATGATGATTGTCAGTAATATATTTCAATCTTTGCATGCTTATATGCTTACTGTCTCCAGAGTGTAGAAAGAAATAGCTTGTTTTTCTGTATTATTTTCTTGCTATTAATTATCCTTGATTATTCATAGTGTTTTTGATCTGAAACATTCTATATTCCACATTTCTCAAGTATACAAATGCATAGGCAAGCAGTGATTTAATATGTGCACATAGATATATTTTCTATTGTTTTTTTTCTTCTCATTTTAATGCATGTTGTAGATACCACTGTACTCTGACTATCTAATATCTAATACTTTCTAGAAACCTTTCTCTTCTGTCCTTGCACTCACATAACTATCCTCCTTTTTATGCTTCTTCAAAAGCCCCCTTGAAATCTGGCTCTGAGATCTCATGAGGTGGAACAGTCATGTGTAGCACTGTATGAAAGAAGTTCAGCATGACATCAATTTCAGACCACTTTTCACAAGTGTCAGATGCAATTATATTTTGTGAAGTTCTCCAGGTGATTGTAGCAGGTGTGTGATCATGTGCATAAATTGAAGTGGAGGTAGGTAGACCTATGGGGTTCTTTACCCCTAGACTCATCCATGTATCATGGACAACACAGGTAGATGTGGCACTTCAACAACCTTGTGCAGGTGGTTCAGACTATGGAACTTGGTTGATTTTCAGCTTCTGACATGCAGTGATGAAGCTATTACAAATAAGGATCTCAAGGTCATTTTCTGTACAGCTTTCTTGCCAAGCAGCAAACTACTTGACTTAATGAATGGCAGCCCATATGACATGAATGAATTGCCCATCAGCAATAAAAGACAGCCTGAAACATGGATTGGGTTGTTGCAATGCTTGATTATGTCCTCAATGAACTGGTGAGACTGGTAGACAGTGGTCATATTATTTTGAGTTCCATGGTACTGTTGATGGGCTTAACAACAACAGCTTTTATGAGTGCTGTCTGAGTGTCTTCAAATCAAGGGACAGGGGGTGGTTAGACTTGAACCACCATAGTAGCACCTTCTTGCATAACTTGGCCACAGGAGCATTCAAACCATCCTCATGGATGATTGGGGGGATCTCTGTTAGTATGGTGTTCTTCACAAGCATTCTCAGGTTGTTAACGAAACTCTTCAGTGCAATCTTGGCAGCATAGATAGTGATGTGATGGACTAGGTCTGACTCATTGTTGACATTGTCATTTCCGGGCATATATTTTATTGCCAGCTTTATTGTAAAAGATATAAGGTAGCTTTAGAAAATATTTTGTCAGTCATGGTCCTCTGATGTGATTAGAGACAGAAGTATTTCCCACATTTCATGATGGTCCTGAAATGCATGAAACATGAATGGTGACATGCACCCCCACACCAGATTTTCCAATGGCCCAGAAATGTGGATTATCAGGCTTCTTTGAGATGCTCCCATCACAAACCTGTCATCAATGCTGTTCTCTCCTCCCTACATGTCAGACCTCACATTAACATAAAGGTGCTCAGATGCTAGTGCCGTTACATTCTTGTTGTTGAATTTCAGCATATGTATCTCCATCATGTGCTGACAATACATATTGAGGTTCAACACCTTTGCATGCATGTGAGTGACTTAGATATGGGAATGAAACAGGAACCCACCTTGACCAGACTAAGCAGAGTGGATGCAACTTTTGCATTGGCAGAGGGTTTGTTCTGTGCAAGGGTGCTGTTTGTTAGATTGTACTATGAGACATGTGAATTTTGAATGCCATTGATCACCTTCTGCACCCCATGCTATTGTATTCTGAGTTCATGCTCTCACTGGAGGTGGAAGAGCTCCACCTTCTTAGTCATACAATTTATGGATTTGATGATATAGATCCTGTCTGCCCAAATGATATACTCTGGGGGGGCTTTCTCTTGATCAGAATAGAACCCTTGCCCTTTTTCCAGCCCTGGGATGCTAATCCAACAAGATCCTTGAGTATTGTCTGATGTATCTGATTCATCTGCCCTTTATCCCTTTTTGCCATAAGACCATGCATGATGTTCTGGGCCTACAAATGCAAGATTGACACACCATTGTCCTCATTGCACAAGAGCAACTCATGGCAGTATGCAATTATTGCCACCACTTCTGTGATCTCTGCCACTGCAAATCTGCACATGATGCAGGTGAAAGAGTTTATAGGCATGGACATTCACTAGTGTTTTAAAGTCCAGTTCAGTCCAGATTTTTGCTTCTGAATAAGGAAACCAGTCTGAAACCAGTCCTGGGAAGATCTCAGAGGTCTGTAACTGGCAACTGGGCAGAAAGAAACCAGTCCAACACAGTTCTACATTAATTGCAACCAGTTGCTGACTAGTCATTTGAAGAACTGGTTTGGAGACCCCTATCCTGTGGGTATCATACTTCACAGTAGTCACACAGAATGTAATACTGACTCAGGGCTTTCTGCAGACATAATATTCACCCAAATGGGACAACACAGTTATGAAACATGTATATTCAAAGCTGACATGTCATTATTAGATCCATAGAAATGTTATTAAATCTATAGGAATGAATCAAATTGAAATAAATTCTGATAAAATAGGGGTGATAGTACTAATTAGGAAATGTGGCTGTACACTGGTTGTGACCAGTTGGGACCAGTTATGGACTAGTCTTTTGAATTTCCATAAACCAGTCAACTGCAACTACAATCCAGTTGTGTGACCAGTCTAGTCTGGTCCAGTTGCCAGTCTTTTCACCAATCCTGGACTAGACTTTGAAATACCAACTTCCACTCCCATGTGGTCAAGTCTATCCATGCCAGCTCTTGCACTGCAACATAGTTGGAGTCGTTTGACAGATGGAAGACCATCTTCCATAAATGCAAGAAGTTCAGCAGGTGGTCAAAGTTCAATAGAGGGCTGATAACTCTCTTGTCACTTGTCCTATCTGCCTTCTTCCCCGTGATGATTCTGTGGGTCTTGGTGAATTCATTATTCTTGACAATGCCAGCAATATATTTTTTTAAAGACTACAACAAGTTAAGGAGAAGCTGAAAAGTGGTAGGTAAGTAAAGTGACCATGGAGAACAACATAGTCATGGTTAGGACATGAAATGAACCAACCATAAATGAGGTGCAAAATCACCAAAGCTAACAGAGAATGTGAGAGAGAGCAAGGATATGTTGTCATCATTTCCCTTACAGAACATATTCAACATCCATGAACAACATACAACAGACCAGTGGTTCACCCTTGTTTCCCAACATGACCACAACCATGGCTATGTGGTTACCACTATATACAAAGAGAGACAAGTTTTCTCTAATTGTCAACATGAGTATATTATGCTAGAAGTAGAGAAGAGGACACCCACTTTCTCAAAACTGCACAGGGCAACAGTCATAATCAAAGTCTCATGGACTGTTGGAAATAGGTCCCTCCCAGCTTGTCTTGGCCTATGAAGTCCCACAACCAATACAGTGGATGTTACAATTTACTCTTTACTCCTCTTGTACAACACTTAGAGCCTGTATGGAAACCAACGGTAACTGTGGGTGGAGTCACGTGAACCTTTGGCGATTCAGCATGGAATCGGCTCTAGCTTTCGGAGCTTGAATGCTACTTACCTCTGAACCTTGAATTTCGTCCAATGCTTTCACC
>JBBPNA010000247.1:0-38437 GCA_038090555.1 Boletus subcaerulescens | reverse complement strand
GAGGCAATGAGTCGGGCTAGGACAGCGAAGTGGAGAAGAACAAGAAAGATGCAGCGCCACTTCGCTTCTCACGCGCAGACTAAAACCTACGCGCGGCTCGTGCCTCGCCTTGCCTAGGCCACCATCTTTCACAAGGAGTTGCATGTACTTGTTAGGTTGCCATTGCTTGGTTGCTTTGTACATCTGAACTGACTGCTTTAAGGTTTGGGTGACAGCAAAAACCAGCATTATAACACCAAGGGGAAGCCTCACACCCAGAGGATAGACATCAAGCAAACTGTTCCTCGACTCTGAAAGATCACAGAAAGAGGAACCAAAAATTTGGCTGACTGTAACTGGTGAAAATAATAATGGAAGATGAAAACCCATCTTCATGAGATTATGGTAATGGATGTAGTTGAGCTCAAGACATACTTGTGAAGTAGGCATTGGGAGCAGAGATGGGAGCAGAGAGGATTCCCACAACAACAAAAGAAAAAATAACTTGTGGCACATAAATAAACAAGAGGACACCAAGAATCCTTTTGGATTGGTTCCACATTGTGTATACCCATGCAATCATCACCACTGCAATTTAAAAGACAGTCATGGAATCCAATGAAAACAAAGGACATGCCTCACAATCAGCAGCAGCAAGAAATACTGTGTACTGCCAGAAAACTACCACAGTGATTGAAGTACCTTTAGAATGTTCACAGGTCATGCTGCCATGTAAAACAAATAAATCAAGGCACCTACATCTGTGGAACAATTATTGATACAGTTTTCAACCAAAATTCAGATGCATACAACTAGGAAAAGACTATTATGAAACAAAGTATATGTAAAGTGGGAAAAACGAACTGTGATAGGGCCAGACACAAAGGAAGTACCAGCTGTGAATTGCCTAATTAGCTCTATCAATCTTTGGTTTGGCTCTGGACATACAAAGCCCACCAAGGCTATAGCACAAATTCATTTTTAGCTTTGTAGTGTGGTTTATAGCACATTGACCAAAGACCTACATAGCAAGAGAAATACCGACATAGCGGACCTAGTGTCAATTCAATACATATACAATGAAGTACTCCTTGATAAATTGTACACACCACAAGAAACATTGTGGAGAACCGGGTCCAGGGTTTGAGCTGTGGTGCTGTTAAAGACTTGGCAATTGCCTAACGAACATAATTCCATTACCCAAACATAGTCTATCTAGAATAATGTTGATTGATAAATGGGATGGGCAAGCCAAATAACATACCTCTCTTGAAAAGGTGAGGACTGCAGGTAGTAGGGTTTAGACAGTTAATTCAGTTGTGATTACAATACTACCACGCACAATAGTCATATATGACAACTGTAATAAGAGCAACTGTCATCCGATCAGCTTGTAAGATTAAGCATTGAGTGAAGATGTGAGTGACCGCACGAAATCCATAGTCTTGTGCCCAGAGGTATTCCAATAGGTAGGAGGATGCTTCCATGACACGCGAGTGAGAAAGAGAGATGCCTGCGTCAAGAAAAGAGGGTGGTTACTGTCAGTTCAGCCCAAGGTTCCCTGGCAGTTATATCCTCTCCCGGAATATGGAATATTTTTGCTGAGGAACACATTTAGAACTAGCAATGATGTCTTGAATAGCGACGGTTAAATACTGTGGCGGAAGGTAATGTGATGGCATCTTCTGGGTGAGCGTGAGACTAAATTCAGACAAAAGATCATGATCACATCACTTCTCGTGGAAAGTAAGGGGTTTGCAAGAGTAGTACGCACGGTCCCATCATTCATCTATTTCAACTTGCCGCTACAGAAGGCTGCGAAATCAAGAACGCTATGTCTCGATTGGCGCTCCTTCCGCTGCACTCCGAGGCCAGGGATATGATATTTATCAGTTGGATCTTGAATATTCACTCCTGCACGTCACCCACCAAGATGCATCTCTTTCTAACATATCATTCATGCCACAACCCTAGTTCAGGGAGTTATTTCATGGTAGAAAGGCACGCTCGAACTTAAGTCCTTTACGAGAATGACTCAGCAGCACTTGACTACGTGGCAACATCATAGAACTCACGCATGTCATCACCTACAACCGACGTATGTTAGTTGAAGGAGCCACGGACGGGATGCATAATGGTTCCAGGGCCATGACCATCAAGAATCTTGTCGCGGCATGAATGAACCGTCATTCCCCGTGTGTGCGACCCGACCAAATATATATGGGAACTAAGAGGTCAGTGTGAGATAGCCAGAATCACTAGGAACCGATGCGATTGTTTCATCTGTCCTGAAAGTCCCAAGTCAGAAAGATCGACAATAGAGACATGTTTTACACCTAGATTTGCGAACGTCTGTTTTCCCGACGCGCAATGCATTGAAACAGTCCGGTCTATGGGTTGTCGCAAGCCCAGTTCCTCATCCTGTACGCTCATCATTCATCAACTTTCTCATCAATGGGAAAGCCGGGAACGGTGTGAAGAACTATTGTTATACAGACGGTGACCTGAGCTGTGATGTAGATGCTTGATTGCGCACTTCCCGGTCAGGCATGATGGCGAAACAGATGCTGAGCACTTGCAATTCCTGACAAATTGAAGAAATTATACGGTGAGATCAGACGTGCCCACGAACGAAAGACATACTGTGATGCAACGCGGTCTACAGCCTTCTTGATACCAAATCCTGGATCGTTCCGAAACACCATACCGCACAGGGAGGATAGAGATTGACTGAGAAGGCGCTATTATTGGTGCGATGTGGTATATAGATTACACGTAACGCAAAAAAAAAAAAGGATCTGCTATGTCATGATGGAGTGGAGTCGTGAAGATGCTGAAAACCCGCGTGAGCGAGAACGAAGAACTGAGTGGGCCAACAGGACCTACGCATGCGTGGTTTTCTTATTCTAACTCTCGCCCGAAACTCTCTGCTTTTGAAGAGAGCAAGGCGTCATCGAAGGCCACATAAACAGACCATCACCTCCGCGCCCGGTGACCTTTTGTTCTTAGATATCAATTGGTCATATGGTGATCCGTAGTAGATAGCTGAGGTTTGGGGTAAAATTACGCCCTACGGACGATTTGAGTATCAGTGGACGAGTTTGGCGGCGGTGAGGGAGATAGAAGCGCGAGTGAATTTTCATAGAGTTGAGATGTGTGCAAACGGAGTCGGTCGTTGATATTGGTACCACTGAGGAGTAGTGTAAGGTGGTAACGTCGTTCGCCTCGTCTAGTGCGAAATTGGAAGGATAAGTGCTGGCTTGATTGCACTGTGCCTGTTGTAGACTATCATGTTTGGGGATTTTACCCTGGCGACGCTCCGAGTCCGTTTAGCCCGGAATACGACGCATATATGCACGGGGAAGTCTGCGGTAGTCCGAGAGCGTGCGATTATTGATGTAATGAAAGTGTGATGGCACGAAGGGAAAAAGAGGAATCTGTCCCAGTCGCACGTTCTGGTGGAGTTGCGTTATGAGGACGCTGAAAACCCTCGTGAACAAGGAGGAAACGAGCGAGAGTCAACAAGACCAAGACCTACTCGATGCGTCCTCAATGCAACCCGCGCTGATACCCTCTGCCCAATTGTCGGTGCCCGCAAGGTGTACTGCTGGTGCGTGAGCGATCTACTAAACGTTAGTCATGTCCACTGACCCGTCAACACGGAATGCCATGTTGAATTGTTGAGTGACGTAGAGGACTCGCTAGGATTGCGAAGAGATGTTGAACATGTCGTCGAACTTCGAAGTCCCCACAAACATGCGTCGACTCTAGCACGACGTTGGAAAGCAAGTTGTGAGCCGAGCACTACGCACTCCAGCGTCCCTGAATTGTGAATTCAGGGCAGGAACTAAAATCCATTGCAATCGAAGTCTAACATACATCAATGTCTTCATGCTTTCTCAAGCCAAGTCCACTCTATCATACAGGGTCCCCAGTCTACCATGACGAAGTCCTATCACGGTTATCGCAACTCGATCCCGACGGCCATCGACACCGATGTCTGCACGGTCACACCTTGATGATTTCCCTTGTCATGTATGCTTCAGCAACGTCAAACTCGTATGCCCTGTAGCCCTGGATGCTGTTCAATTTCGTCAATACCACAGTCCTATCAGCTTGCGACCTGTTCCCCTTCAAGATTTCTCTTGCTTTCTCGATGTCCAAAGCTGCGACTTGACTCAACGGTCGGCGCTTCTTGGCGTTCAAATGATTGATCAGGATCTCAACGGTGTCGAGGAAAGGAAAGCTGGTCAATGGTGTCATGTCCGACTATGCACGCTTGTTAATATGCCACCAACTAGACACTGAAAAAGGCCCACCTTCAGTGCGACACTGGCATGCGTCAAGTTAGGAGCTAGGTTGACCAATGCTGTCAACGAACCGGTCATCCTTACACTGCATCGTGCTAAAAATGGTCGGGCATACGCGTGAGGGGTGCGCAGATGCCCTTTAGGATGCGAACTTGATAACATTTGCCTTCGGCAAGGGATTGGATGATTTTACCGCCATCTCCATACACGCATGCTACTTCCTCGACGTTGCGACAGCTTTTGATTATCGCATGCATAGAGGAAGGTAGAAAGATCCTCCGCACGGAAGGAAATCGTTTACCCCGAAATGCGTTCTTGATAACGGTCTTTATTCTGTCTTCTGAGCATACGTGTATGACTGCCAGAACTGAGGCAGTGCATCACGAAGGAAGAACGACCGTACCTTGTATAGTGTCGAGGTTGGGCAATGTGGCAAGGCAAGCTGCAAATGCCGGGATGATTTCAGCCTTTTGGTAACTTGTCGGGATGAAGGACACCGTCCTATAAACAATAGTCAAAGGTCGAAAAATCACCTATACCTGCTTCGTACGAACTGGATCAAGGGCAACAGGTATGGGCATGCTTTCAGGACGCGTATGGCGTGCTCGGTTGCTCTACTGATTGCATCATAGACATCGGGCTTCTGGAGATTGGCTCCACAAAGCTCAATTCTCCGCCATGCCATTGCGAGACAACGCGACCGCAAGAGTCTGGATGTCTGTGACAGCGCACGGAGGGTGGGCGTGCGGACGAGCATGTGGGAGGGAATGACGGGTATGAGATGCTCTTCAAATGATATGTGACTCGGACAGTCGCCAAGAGTGGGTAAATGGGACAAGATTTCGAGCATAACGTCGTCTGGGATGCACTCCAAACTGGGTCTAGTTTGGAAGGGTATGAACAGTGGTTGGGCACTGTTGGTGATCTTGGCGCGTTTGGATGCACGTGTCATCATCTTGCTTTCGATAGCGTTGGAGATCTGGAGAGCCTTGTTCGTATAAGAACTTCAAGTTCAGGAGCTGATGCTTTGTCAGCGCAAATCGGGTCTGCTCATGTCCAAGTTCATGTCCTTAAACAATCCTTAAACACCATACCAAAGACGCAAAATGGTCCGACGTTAGATAGTTCTAGAGCAAAATCAGCTACGTCACCATGACATAACGATTGGCAGTGAGCAGAAGAATTCTACTAAGTATTCTTAGACCGCCGTCAAGGTAAGATTACCGTTTCTCCGTGACGCACTGCCTGTTCTGGCAGTCATACACATGATGATCGTTATTAAGGACGGGTTGATGGTAAAAAATTTCCTTCCGTGCAGAGGATATCTCTACCTTGCTCCGTGCACGGACTCATATCAAGAGCTGTTCCGGGGAGTGACATGCACGGAAGGAAATGGCAATAGGTTTGTCGAATCTCTCGCCGAGGGCGACTGTCAACAGCTGCGCGTTTCAAATGGTAGTATCCTCCTCTCATGGGTATGCTCCTCCATTATCAGCATGCGACGCATTATCAGTGTGACTCACTTCGCCGGCAGGGTTAGTTTCAACTTGAGGCATATTGAACGCGACACCGTTGAGTCTTGATTCGCTTGCCCCTCATTGATACAATCGAGACCCATGCCTCCCAGTCCGCCATGGGAGACGAACAGCTCCATCAAGTCGTAGCATGTACCCCGAGCAAGCACGCAAAATCTCGATGAAGAAACAAGTCGAAAGTGGCGAAGACGGCGTCTGAGCGTCACGATGGCGTCGGTGTTGTTATCTATTGTGCTAGACTGACGCCTTTTTTTTTTTTTCACTCGGGGAGTGCTGCGTAATTATAATAGAAACTTCCCTCTTGCATCGCCTCCGGATCTCCTCGTCGCGACTCCCCGGGCCCACGATCACAATTACGCTGTCATCAATCCATGATTCGGACAACGCGCGCGGTCGCCTCGGGCTTGTACTGCATCGCCATGCATCCAGTATTCAACAGACCCATCTAGACCATCCAAACACACACGACCATGGACACGATGTGTCTGAGCGAGGAGGAAATGAGTGAGTGTCAACGCAGACTCAACATGACCTACTCATGCATCCTGAATCCAACCCACGCCTGGTACCCTCCGCCCAGTTGTCGGTGTTCACAAGACGTACTGCCGGTGCACGACCAATCTAAACGCTAATCGTGCCCACTGACTCGATAGTGCCAAACACCCAATGCCGCGATGAATCGTCGAACAACGTAAGCAGGGGACCCAGACCTACACCTGAGCGCCAGAGCTGCGGCATCCTCACACGTCAACAAAGAGTCTAAACCGCGAATCCACGCTGGTTGCGGGGAGAGTAACGTGTCATCGAAGGGCCCATAAACAGGCGGTCACCTCAGAGGCTCCACGCTTAACGACCACTTCTTATCCAAATTTGATTTCCGGCTGAATACAAGGGCATTTGGGGTGCAATTAGAGATGAAGACTCGTCTCTGAACGTATACCCACAGACGGTGAGTGACCTCGTCTGGCGTCGATACCGGTGTGACTGACGAGTGGCTGGCAACGTTGTTCGCTCCTCTAGCACAAAGCCGGATGCACACTCCAGCATCCCTGAAATCTGAGTTCAGCCAGCAGGAACTACTTTCCGATGCGATGAACGCCCTGCATTATGCATAATATCAATGCCTCCATACTTTGTCGAGCCAAGTCCACTTTATCATACAAGATTCGTAGTCTGCCGTGACGAAAGCCTATCTAAAAGAGTATCACAAACTCAATCCACGACTGCAATCGATACTAGATGTTTTGTTTGGCGGTTACACTTTGATAATTTCCCTTGTCACGTATTTACCGATGGAAAACTCGTACGGCCCGTAGGCCCGATAGCTGTTTGTTATCCTCAATACCACGGTCTTTTCAGCTTGCGACTTGTTCCCCTTCAAGATTTCTCTTGCTTTCTCGATAGCCGAAGCTGCGATTTCACTGAGCGGTTGGCGTTCCTGGGAGATCAGATACTGGACCAGGATCTCGATGGTGTCAAGATGGGGAAAGTCGGTCAACGGTGTCATGTCTGACTATGCAGGCCTGTTAATATGTTACCAACTAAATACCGCCAAGGGCTCACGTTCATCGACACACTGGCATGCGTCAAGTTGGGAGCTATGTTGGTCAATCCTATCGACAGGCTTAGCCTACATCACGTCACATGCTAAAAATGGTGGAGCATACGCGTGAGGGGTGCACAAATGCCTTTCACGATTCGCACATGATAGCATTTGCACCCGGCAAGGGATTGGATGATTCTACCGCCACCTTCAAAGTCATCTGCCAAGCATTCTACTTCCTCGACGTTGGGACAGCTTCTGATGATCTCATGCGCAAGAGAAGGTAGAGAGATCCTCCGGACAGAAGGAAGTCGTATACCTCGAAATGCCTTCCCGATAGTGGTTTTCAATCTGTATTGTGTGTGTACGACTACCAGAACAGTGAGGCAGTGCGTCACGAAGGAATGACAGCCATACCATGAATGGCGCTGAGGTTGGGTAATGTGGCAAGACAGGCCGCGAATTCTGGGATGATCTCAGTATATCGGTACCTTGTCAGAATGACGGACACCGTCCTAAACGATAGTCAGATATAAAAAATCATCTATATCTGCCTTGTACGAACTGGATAAAAGGTAATAGGTATGGACACGCTTCCAAGACGCGTATGGCGGTCTCGGTGGCAGCACCGAATGCATCATAGAACGCCATGTTGTACTTGAGAAGTTTTTCACCACAGAGCTCAACATGTTGCCATGCCATTGGGAGACAACGTGACCGCAAGAGCTTGGATGTCTGCGAGAGCGCGCGGAGGGTGGACGTGCGGACAAGTATGGTGGAGGGAATTACATGTTCAAGCCTTGGACGCTTGAATGATATATGTCTTGGATGGTCATCGAGAGTGGGTAAATGAGACACGATCTCGAGCAAAACGTCGTCTGGGATGCGCTCCAAACTGGGACCCATTTGGAAGTGGACGAATGATGGGGGTTCGGCCGACACGTTATCCGACTCAGGACTCATTTCCGCGCGCTTGGCCCTGGCTGCAGCACGCGTTATCATCTTGCTTTTGCTACTTACCATCATCATAGGGATGTAGTCAAACCAACTGGTGTTGTGTTACGTAATATGACTCCCACGATTCATCTCACCCAAACACCAAATGTTGCGTTTTGACTTGTAGCAAGTCATACTGATTCATCGGCTTGGGCATCACGCGTGTACGGTGCAACAAACAGGCTCGCATGGCGTTCGGGTACAACACCGCTGAGTGCTTTCCCGACATCGACACGATTATGTCTCCCGCACTGACACGTGGGACGAACCACACAACAAAGTTACTCCTTGCTACGTCGAGCGACCAAGCAAAATATCGAGGAAAAACGAATCACCACAAGGTGAGAAGACGTACTCGGCCCCTGACGTCACGAAATATAGGAATGGCACGTCACCTCCTGCCTGAATCCAAACTGGTTGCGAAGAGCAATGTATCATCGAAGGCTCCACATTGAACAGGCCGTCACCTCCACGCTCGACGACCCCTTCTTGGATATCAACTTCCAGCCAAATACAAGCACGTTGTGGACGCAATTAGAGGTGGGAACTTGTCTATGAACATATATCCACGGACGGCTCGTGGCATCAAACTTTCTCGCCTGTCGACGACGCTGGTATGGTTGGGGACTCAGGCTTGTATGAGGTGGCACACTTCATTTGTTCTGCCGAGCAAAGTCCACTCTATTATATTGTCAACGTTCTTGGAGTCACCGATACTTGCCCTAGTCTACAGAATCCTCATTACAACTCGATCGATGACGGGGATCGACAACGCATGTCTGCGTGGTCACATTTTGATAGTTTCCCTTGTCATGTTCCTTTGAACAGCATCAAATTCGTATGACCTGTAGTTCCAGAGGTTGTTCATCTTCGTCAATACCACAGTCTTTTCAGCTTGTGACTTGTTCCCCTTCAAGATTTCTCTTGCCTTCTTGATGTCCAAAGCTGCAAACTCACTGAGTGGTAGGTCCACCTGGACGTGGTAGTCGATCAGGATCTCGATGGTGTCGAGGAAGGGAAAGCCGGTCAACAGTGTCATGTCCGACTATGCAAACTTGTCACTATGTTACCGACTAGATGCCGAAAAGGACTCACCTCCTTTGCCACACTGGCATGCGTCAAGTTGGGAACTAGACCGACCAATCCTGTCAATGAACCAGTCATGTTTACGTTGCACCGTGTACCAATAAAGGAGCATACGCGTGAGGGGTGTAGTAATGCCTTTCAGGATGCGCACTTGATGACATTTGGCCGCGACAAGGGATTGGACGATTTTACAACCACCATGTTCATTCACGCATGTTACCTCCTCGAGGTTGGGACACCCTCTGATGATCTCATGCGCAGGGGAGGGTAGAGAGATCCACCGCACGGAAGGAAATCGTTTACCTCGAAATGCGTTCTTGAGAACAGTCTGTATTCCCCATTCCATATGTACAACTGGCAGAACAGGGTACTGAGCCAGTGTACCACGGAGGAAGGACGATCGTACCTTGAATGGTGTTGAGGTTGGGTAACGTGGCAAGACAGTCTGCAAATGCAGGGATGATCTCAGCCTTTTGGTACGTTGTCAGCATGATGGACACCGTCCTAAACAATAGTCAGATGTCAAAAATTATGTATATTTGCCTTGTACGGACCGAATCAAAGGCAACAGGTAAGGACATGCTTTCAAGACGTGTATGCTGCTGTGATTTCTTTTACCGATTGCCTCATCAAACGACGTGTCAAGCCTCCGGAAGTTGGGTCCCCAAAACGCGGTCCTCTGCCATGCTAGTGGGAGACAACGCGACCGCAAGAGTCTGGATGTCTGCGACAGTGCACGGAGGGTGGGCGTGCGGGCGGGCGTAGTGCAGCGAATTACATACATGGGATGTATGAGAATAGGACGGTTGTTGAAAGTGGGCAAATGAGTGGGCAAATAGGACACGACTTCGAGCAAAACATCATCTGGGATGCGCTCCAAACTGGGTCCCGTTTGGAAAGGGATGAATGATGTGGGTTGGGCCAACACGACGCTGTCTGATTGCGAGTCGGGACTAGGACTCTTGGTCACTGTCAACGTTACGTCCATTTTCACGCGTTTGGACGCGGCGCGTGTTATCATCTTGCTTTTGTGATTTACTGAACACGTCGGCGTGTTTGTGTAAGATTCTAAGTGCAGCGTAGCCCACGGGTGCCACTGTCACCCCATACACCATGCAATGGAGCCACGATTCATCCACGACGCTGGCACACGTATCGAACTCCTGTCAAACGCCAGACCAGCCCTGCAAGTGCTATCTTTTGGACGTGGATATCAACAACAAGACGGTCAGATGTCCACCGCATTTCACCCGTGGAAGCGGGAAAAGTCAATGCAGATCGAGACGAACAGATTTTAGAGCGTTGAAGACCACGGAAATAGCTCAACGTACATAGCACTGGTCCCTGGTGCAAAACCGTGACGAACTACGACTTGGTTCAAAGTCCCACTGATTCGTCAATTTTGGATGCACGGAAGGATAAGGATGTGGCAGTAGAACCGTCCGTTCTCTCATCAAGGGCAACTATCAAAAACTGTGCGCTTCATTGAAAGGTCGTGTACGCTCCCCGTTTTCAGCATGGGATCGGTGTGGCTGATTCACCGATAGAATCGATTTCAACTTGAGGCAGATCAGCATACCAATCACACTAGTGAGCGCTTGAGCCCTATTCCGTGTCTAGCTTGCACATTATTGTGCTGGATTGGCACTTTGTCTCGATCGTTCAGGAATTCGAACAGGCGACGTTCTTACAGTAAATACTTATCCTAGTCTACAGAATCCTATCGCAAATATCACAACCCGATCAACGACGGCTGTCGTTATCGGATGACTGCGGTCACACTTTGACAGCTTCTGTTATCGTGTACATTTGACCAACGTCGAACTGGTATGCCCCAGAGGTTGTTCGATTTCGTCAATACTACAGTCTTTTCAGCTTGCGACTTGTTCCCCTTTAAAATTTCTCTTGCCCTCCCGATGTCCAAAGCTGCGAATTCACTGAGCGGTAGGTCCACCTTGATGTCGCAGTCAATCAAAATCTCGATGGTGTCGAGGAAGGGAAAGTTAGTCAATGGTGTCATGTCCGACTATGCAAACTTGTTAGTATGCTACCAACTAGATACCGAAAAGGGCCTGCCTTCAGTGCCACACTAGCATGCGTCAAGTTGGAACCAGGTCGGCCAATCCTGTCAATGAACCAGTCATGTTTACGTTGTACCATGCACTGATAAAGAAGGAGCATACGCGTGAGAGGTGCAGAAATGCCTTTCAGGATGCGCACTTGGTGGCATTTGCCCTCGACAAGAGTTTGGACGATTTTACTACCACCTCCATCTACGCATGTTACCTCCTCGAGGTTGGGACACCTTTTGATGATCTCATGCGCACATGATGGTAGAGAAATCCTCCGCACGGAAGGAAATCGTTTACCTCGAAATGCATTCTTGATAACGGTCTGCATTCTGAAATCTGCGTATATGACTGCCAGAGCAGGGTACTGAGGTAAATTTAAAAAAAAGATCAGGGAGGAAGGATGACCGTACCTTGAATAGTGTTGAAGTTGGGTATTGTGGCGAGACAGGCTGCTAATTCCAGGATGATTTTAGCCTTTGGGTGTGTTACCAGAATGACGGACACCATCCTAAATGAGAGTCAGATATCACAGATCATCTATATCTGCAAGGTACCCACTGGATCAAAGGCAACAAGTAAGGACATGCATTCAAGACGCGTATGCCGTCCTCGGTTACTTTACCAAGTGCCTCTTCGAAGAACAACTTTTGCTTCCAGAGGTTGATTCCACAAAGCGCAACGTTTCGCCATGCTATTACGAGACAACGCGACCGCAAGAGTCTGGATGTCTTCGACAGCGCGCAAAGGGTGGGTGTGGAGGCGAGCACGGTGGAGGCTTTGGAGGGAATGACATACTTGGGATGACTGAATGATCCGTAGTACGAACGGAGAGAGTCGTCGACAGTAGCGATAGTGGGCAAATGGGACACGACGTCGAGCAAAACATCGTCAGGGATGCGCTCCAAACTGGGTCCCGTTTGGAAAGGGATGAATGGTGGGGGTTGGGTCGACACGACGTTGTCCGACTCCGAGTCAGGACTAGGACTTTTGGTCACTGTCGACGTTACGTCCATTTTCGCGCGCTTGGACGCGGCGCGTGTCATCATCCTGTTTTACGACTTACTGAACGCGTTGGCGTATCTGTGCAAGATTCTAGATGTGTACACTGTACACTACACTTTACGGCGTCGGAGTCACGTGCGGGTATACAAATGTTGAGCCACGTACGTTCATCCACCTGGCACATATCGAACCCACGTCAAACGCCAGACCAGCCCTGCAAGTGTTGCTTTCTGGACGCGGATAACAACAAGACGGCCAGATGTCTCCAATGATTGCAATTCGACCATCATGAGCAACTATTTGACCCGCAGAAGTCACAGTGATTCATCAGTTTGGTGAGCCAAGTTATTCCACCACCTAGCGTATAAGGGCGTAACCAACGGACCCGCATATAGTTCGAGCTAGTACCTACAGAGATGAACCACTCCACAAGGTCGCAGTATGCAATTGCTACGTCCAAGTCGCAAGCTGCGAAAACAACCCTATCGTTAGAATATTCAAATCGGCACGAACGTCTACTAATCTCCCTCCTGCGGCAACTTGAAATATTCATATTCAACCCTGCTAGCTGACAAGATTTTACATCAACGTGTGACTTCGGGGATATCCGTTTATCTCGTGCGTTATTTCTGATGATTGGATGCTTGTGGACGAGAAGGATGTATGATGAATGAGATGGTTGTGAGAAACCGTTCAATGATGGATTGAGCGAACTTGGCTCCAGTGTCAGGTCTGAGCGTTACGCCTCAGGGCAGTGGTGGTCACCAGACTCGTTGGTGTCGTTATTTATTGTGCTGGATTGACGTGCCTGGCGTGAGCAGAACACGTTATTCCCCCGCACTTGGGAACAGGCGTATGGTTATACCCATACGGTGTCGTACGTGTGATCAATCAAGACATGAATGTGATAGCTTGGAGTCCAGCGGGCTTGCATCGCCTCCGGGTCTAAGATAAAGTGTTCGTCCTGGCCCCACGATCGCAATAATAGCTGCGTTCATGAATCAATTAATGATGATTCGGGCATGGCATGGCATGGCCGTTGGGCATGCACCGCCTACACCCGACACGCCAAACGAATGGTGAACAAGGAGTCATAGATAGCAGAGCCTTTTGTTTCACATGGGCCATTGTACACACAGAGAGACAACAAAAAAGACGGTGCATCCTACGCTTCGTATACTTCCATTCCGCATGCTTTTTTTCTCTTTCCTTGATATAGATGAGAGCAATGGGCATAATCTGTTAGAAAAAAGATAGAAAAATTCGTTGGTGTTGGTGATGATGATGAAGCAAAGAAGAAAAAGTGATGGAAGAAGACGTGCAAAAAATGAAGACGAGTGCCAGGAAGAGTGGACACTACAAGCTACGCATACAAATGGAGTGGAGAGAGAGAGAAAGCATAGCGTTCAAACATACACATCAGCGTACAAATCTAGCGGATGATTAATAAAACAACCAAATAGCGTAAAAAGGAAAACCAGGGTATCCATTCAGTCCAGTCTTTTTGGGTAGGTCAGCGGCGAGAGCACACACCTCACAGCAGATAGCGCGCCATAGTGAATGCAGGGTAAATTTGCACGCTACTCCAGCGCAGAGACAGCGTCAGACAATGGAGATGAGGCGTATTCGCGAGCGGTGTTGGCCATCTTTCGTTTAGCAAGCGGCCGAGCAGTCTCGCTCCTGCGAAACACCATCTGTGCCACAAGCTGTGACATGTCGCCAATGACGCCTCGACGACGCGCATGGTTTTGTGGATCGCTCTCGGGGCTCCGCTCCTGAGGGCATGTCGCGACGCCGTCGCCCAACTTGAGTCGAAGGAGAGCCCCCACTTCTTTACTTCGCTCTCGTTCCCGTTTGCGTATTTTCCGAGCTTCGGCCCGCGTGAACAGGTCAACATCATCTGTGAGCGCTTCCACGCGCCTGGCAGCACGCTCAGCAGCGATAGACCTCTTCCGCAGGTCGAACAGCCGGGCCAACTCAGGATCCGTAATGTCCTCTGGCGAGAGGCACAGATCGAAATCCTCGGGGGATGGAGAACGTGGTAATGGTACGTCTCGCGGATCGTCGATAAACAGGAGAGGTTGACTGGGTGTGAAAGGAATTGGACGGGAGGGAGATACAGGGATCCTAGGTATTAGGTCATCATCGGTGTCCGCCCCCGGCAGTGACAGCAATTGTTGACCAGGCAACGCAAGCACAGGGTCACTGGTCGAGTCACCCATCTCGATATCAGAATCGGGTAGACTTGAACAGGACCTTCGAGAGGGAGAGAAGGGAGCGATCTTGGGAAGGCCATCATCCTCGAGATCAGGGAGATCTAGTCTTGATATTAGGGGTGAACTGGGTGGAGAGAGTTCGTCATAATCGGTCAACGATGTCAACGAGGAACTGGAGGTGGACGAGGACGAGGATAGCGGTTCGGGATCTGAGTCAGAGGAGTGACTCGAATCCCAAGGTATGCTGACTGGGGTTAGGAAAGAGCACTGCGCATCGATATCGACCTCGAGTAGTGAATAAGGTTGGGGGGGTGAAAAATGTGAAGAGTGGCAGTAATCCAGTGCAGGTGGCGGACTGGCGTCACAGCGAGCAAAAAGCGTGTGCAAATGTTCCGGCTCAGCAAAGTCCTGCGACGACGCTATTGAGAGTGCCCGTGTACATGGGGAATCCCAAGTCGGGGAGAGGGGGGAGAGGGGGTGGCCAGGCTGGACTGGATGCGACGGCGAGGATGGTGAACAGGGATAGAACTCATCGAAATCGCACTCCTCCTCTTCCTCCTCTTCTTCCTCTTCCTCCTCCTCCTCCTCCACCTCCACTTCCTCAACCTCTTGGTCATACAGTGGTATCTCAAGGTCAGCATCGGGTAGATTAAGCGTCGTTTGGGGCATCGTTGGCGGCGGGGTGAGTGGCTTTTGAGAAGCCAGGTCTGCCCGACGCATGACCGGTGGCGAGTCGAGAACGCCAGCGAGATGTGTAGAATACAGGGCTGCAAACTCGCCAGTTTCCTCTGGCAGAGGTACGGTGGGGTTTGGAGTAGAAGAGCTCGAGGGTGGCGACGGGTACACTTTGAAAGAATCAGGGTAACCCTGGGGGGCGTGGTTGCGAGCAAAGTGGATATGAAGGCATTCTGACTCGGGGTACGGTGCGATGAAGAGGGGATCGAGAGAATCGCTCGTCATGTGCCACGAGCGAGGGGGCGGGGCCCGACTCAACACGGGGCGCAGCACGGGGGACCAGACACGGTCACTGCGACGAGCAGAGTGCGAGGACGAGAAGAGGGTATCTGAAGGAAAAGACTCCATGGCATACGATTGTTCCACCGATATTCAAGACCTAGAAAAAGAGGCGGCATGAGTTATAGTTGATCTGGGAAAAAGAGCGCTTGTGAGGATGGCGGTGACCAGAAAAAAACGTACAGGGATGGGACATTAACAGCAAATGTACATCGCACTGACTGGGGGAAGAATGAAGAGCAGAGAACGACTTTGGGTCGTCCAGGACGATGTAGTGGATGTGTGGGGCCTCGTGTTGTGCAGTTGTGGCTGAAGAAAACGTGTCGGTGATTGCCCCCGTCGTATTCCCGTTTACTAGTCGAATGAATAAGTACTACGGTAATACAGCTCGTCGCCACCTCCTCGACGCCTGGTGCATCAGCGTCTCTTCCCCCTCTGTCACATGAGGCTGTAGCTCATGTTCCGTCACCCCACGCTTGCTCAGCGCGTACGCCCTGCACGCCTCCGTGCTTGCCTTCAGCTCTGGATCAGCGTGCCGCAGCGCAACCACCCTGAAACCAGAGAAATTCATTCCTATAATCTCCTTCACCTTGGGCAACAGGTCTGGATCAGGCGAGTACGTCCCAGAGTTGTTGTCGATCACGATTTCCCACTCCACCTCCTCATCCCCAATCGCGTCCGAAAAACGCGCCCAGCCGCCAACGGGCCGCGGATGGAATTCACCACTATACCGCACCGTTTTCGCGCAGTTGCTGTGCAACGCGTGTTTGGAGGCAAAATCGACAAAGAACGCCGCGCCCGTTTCGGAAAATCGGAGTGAGTCGTCGTCTGTGGAAATGATGTACGTGTATACGGCAGGCTTGATGCGATGCGCGTACGAGACCGCCCCATTAGTTGACGAGCGACGCGTGCCACCTCGAAAGAGTGCACACACATCCTCGGCGGATTTGATGACTCCAAACACATTTGATACAGATCTCGCGTACAGCAAGCGGTGACCAGCTTGAATCCCCGAGCGGACAGCGATAGACGTGGGACCCTGAAAAATAACCTGTGCAGCCCTGTAGTTGCGGTTCCAGTGCTGCACTACATCTCCAAAAATCTGTGGGACACCCTTGATGTAAACCTTCCATGTCGAGTACAGCCGTGTGTCCCTCAGGTGCGTCAAGGCACCCATTGTAGGTGAGCTGTGGCAGGAGTAATGGGCAGGCCCGTCAAACAAGTACGGAATCAACGCAGGATCATTGCGAGACGGCGATGAATCAATCTTCAAAATTGACGCCATCAGTTTGTCAACGAAGACACAATCAGCATCTCAGTTACCTTGAGCCAAAACGTCCCTCTATTATGCTTATACATGGGTCCCTGGACGACTGCCTCCTTGGCCCCCGGATATATCGTTGTCTCAAACTTTCCAATGTAATGGTCTATGAGTGCTTTGTGATGTTTATCCCGTATGATAAGAGACAACATGGCCGTCGTTGGCACGTTTTTGACCTGCCACACTTCATTCCACACCGGTGTCAACGTGTTGGGTTGCACCGACGATCTGAATTCAAACAGCCTTTAGATTCAGAACCCTTGCTCGAAAACGGAGAGATACATGCATATACGATAACCTGTGATCTAGGGTGGCATGGAAGAACGGGTCCGTCGTCCCAACGACGCCCAGAAGCGATGCACCAATGAACTACCCATTGCCTCAGATCGAACACGAAAATTCCGCAAGCGGTACAACCCACCTGGACCGTCACGTCGACGTACTTGGTCTCCACACCACCGCGACGCCACTCCTTGGCAGCTTGAATGGCGCTATCTACTTTGGCTGCAACTCCGGCACGCCCACGCGGGTGGTGTTGGTCTATGATGTTTTCCATGCTTTCGGTCGGGTTTAGCATGGCCAGGATGACTGGTGAACGTTGAATAAAAAAAACGACCCTGTTACATGCTGATCCGCTCGCAGCTTTCACCCTCCTTTGGCAGCCATCCACCGGAAGCGGCGGGTAAGAGGTCCCCGACAGTCTTAGATAAGCGACTCAGGCAGTGTCGACATGAGGCAGCGGCGTGTCATCAGATGGGACTGCCATCTTCCATTCAAATCATAACGTGCAGGTCGTCCGCATCTACTCGTTGCGCTGCCCAAGAAACACGACTTCGCGCACTGGTATATGATGCGCCATTCAATTCCAGCATGACTCACAATTTCGCACTCCCGATCCAAGCAGAGCATCAACCATTACTAGGGGTCACCAGCAAGTTGCACACAGGCAGGTGGCTCACGTCGTTGAACAGCAGTAATGCACTATTCGGGTACATCCATGCGTTAGACGACTTCACTCATTTCGTGACTTGACCCCATTCTTCGGGGACGACGTTTCTGCTGCACCATTGGTTCGAGTACCATATCGTGAGTATAATTCACGATTGGGAGAAAATCTAACGCCCCAAAGCGCGACATCCAAAATTCGCAGACCAATCCATCTCGGGGGTCACCATGCATCTACGAAGGACACATACCCTGGGTCCAAGAAGGCCAAACATGGAGGTGACATGTTTGTGAACGATCTGTTGCATACAACAGTCCACCTCCGATACGGCGTTGCTCTAATCGCAGTTAATATTCAATGTCCTGCAAGGTATAGTCGTCCAAAGCTTGTGTGTCGAAATCGGGGTACCCAACGTCCACGTATGCGCGCATTTGCGCGCCATATCGAATCGTGAGCCATATCAAACTGTCGCACTCGTCAAAACCCACGCCCAGATACGACCACAAAGACACGCACAAAGACCCGAAGAAGGCAAGGATGCCTGAAATACTGTTTGTCGCAGCAACACCGATGGTTTCGACCGAGGGTATAAACAGCGCAGATACCGGCGCGAGCAACAGGGATCGGAACGCCCTGTGTAGTAAACGACGCAAACGACCATGAATCATCGAGATGGCGCCTTTGAAGAGGACAAAGACCTACGTAATTGCAGCCATGACCTCGGCACCCCGAGAGGGCATGATGTCGATGGTATAAGCCCCAATCGGCGTCAGAACCATATCCACCTAATGGGTCTCGCATCAGTGCCAGACATGTCTGGAAAGAAACCTACGCCAATGCCGTTGGTGAAGAAGCACACAAGGGTAATGACCAGTCCGACCGTCCCGTCGACGTATGCTGTTGTGAAACCAGATAGCGTGACAGAAATGGGTACGAGCACAAGCCCCCCGATCCACACTGCACGAAGGCGATCCTCTGGGACCCAAACACCATTGCGCTTTTCCTTCGCCCGTCGCACCATCTTGTCGGAAATGCGCCCAGCAAGCGAGGATCCAACTGTTAACGTGAGTAGAACAGAATGTCTAGTGAGACCGATTCTGAGAGAACATACCAAAATTGCCAAAACCGTTTGGAAGAAAAAGTGCACCAACGAGGCCTTCGCTTTCAATTCCATATTTGGCCCCCTTGAAACAAGTTAGCGAGACACGGGGGGAAATCCTTTGCGTACGCACGACGGTATAAGCAATGGGTACCAATAGTGCTGCCAGTTCCAAGATGTCAGTAACCGGCTACCAAATTGAATTGTACGTTCATCCAAGACATACCATAGTCCGAGATCAGCGCAAAGGTATTCATCAATGTCTAGTGAGATCACAGTTGGGTCATTGCGCGAGACATCAACCACACTAAAATCACGCACGATCGTCATAATGTTGGGGCTCCTTAGAAAGGCCAGACAGCGGAATGGGTTGATCCAAACAAACAACTTTCTTGGGCCCCGCGCTCGGTCGAAACCAAGTGAACCCGGATAAGCAGTTTCGGGGAAGAAGAAAGCGAGCAGCAACATCTGCAAAATACTCCACGCGCCTACTGCAGCTTGGAAGCCGCGCCATGACCAATACTGAGACAAGGCACCTGCATGGCCGTACTAGAATCAACGTCTGTCAGAAACATGAGAATGACGAATTACCTCCAACGGGCGGCGCGATCGCAAGTCCAAACAGCGTGGCCTAGAGACAGACGTCGGTACCATCAACGACAACCCATGATGGCGGGGAGACTCACGCCAAAGAATGTGCCCATGGCGCTTCCGCGTTCTTCCAACCTATAGATATCCCCAATGGTGGCAGCACCGAGGGCTTGACCACCAGAACAACCAAATGTCTGCACGAATCGCCAACAAAGTAGACTGCTGATGTTGGTAGAGGCTGCCACGCCGAAACTACTGAGAATGGTGAAAGGCATTCCGCAGAGGTACATCGTACGCCGGCCATCTCATCGAACGTGGTCGAGGTCAAGGTTAGCCCACAAGGACGTTGGGATGATACACGTGGGAAACTTACAGAAGGAGCTATACGTAGACCAGAACATAATACCCAAGGAATTTGCGAGCACAGCCAAGCTGACACCTAGACTGGAGACCAATTCTCTCGACGCAAAAGGAACGGGGGCATGGATGACATACCTCACAGTCGCGGGCGACGAATTGAGGTCCTTGGAAATCTGAGGTATCAACGGGACAAAGCATCCGCTGACAAACACTAATCGACGATTATCCACTGGAACACGCAAAGAAAGTCAAATTGAGATGCAGGACGCACTGGGAACGAGTCCCGTGAGGGACACAATGGCGAGAATCACTTTCTTTTCTCCACTGCCGAAGCGACTGTAAACATCCTCAGTGGGGAGTGGGCTACATTGGGTCCCGGTGTTAGGCTGGGGCTGGTCCCCCGGCAGAAGGCTCTCTTCTGTACTCATGGGTACTCGCTGCCAGTGGGAATGAACCTGACAGACTATGTATCTCCTTCCTCAGCACTTGCAGCCGAATATATTTAAGTTTTGAACATCAGAATTAGTCGGTGATGGCGTGGGGCTATGTGAAAAAGGGTTGACACCGCGGGTCTGGCAGTCAACACCGTCACCCGTACCCGCCAACACCGTACCCCCGCGGGTACGGGTCGACACCGACCCGTGCCACCCGCGGTGTTTGGCCTTGGCTCGTCAGCATAATATGGTTTGTTGGCCAAAAAAGTAGTCAATACATGCTACCTGTTCGGGTCTCTCTCCTAGTACGAAGTGTTCATTCAGATGTACTAGTACGCTTTCTCTTCTGTGTACCACGACGCTGGAGGACTGCCACAAAACCTCAAAATCAATTGAACCGTTCGATTCTTGAGATCAGTGCTAAAAAAAAAACTCACGTATGAGATTCGGACTCTAAATGCGGACTAGTGGACAAGTTCAAATCTTATCCGAAGAAGTCCACTAGGTAGTAGCAGTTCAGGACTCTTTGTTCGTCTTCTAATTTGATCCATTCTCGTGGATATCCTTTTTCATCATCGACTGTAATGAGCACATATTCAGTCTAGTGGAAAAATGGGTTGACACCAACGAAATGTGCCAGAGAAGACTCGAATAACATCAAGTCCAAGCCTCATATATTTGCTCTGAATCTTGATATGTGGGCATAACTTCCATCCGTACTATATATCGGAAAATGACTCTCAGAGCTAGTCGAGGCTGAGCAAGTCGAACGACAAAAAAAGCTTTGAGTTGATCTCAACCTTGAAACGCAACTTGAGGACGCGAGGTCATAGGCTGAGTCATCCACGTGCAGACAGCCAAATACAAGAATAGAGGATGTCCCGGCTTCCAAATCACTCAATTCCCTTGCAACTCGTTCACGTGTGGACGGAGATTATTCTCTCCGAGGGGTCATTGAAGTAACAAAAACGAGCAGCTCTATTCATCATTCTGCGACGTACACACAAATACATGGGGGGAAAGCATGAGTGAAACTTTTATGAGAGCCCTGTCAGTTGCGACCTCCAGTGCGTTGTTCTGATATCGCATTCAGTGTCCAGTTTCGCGTACTCCATCGTCGTGCAAAGTCCCTGTGTCGAAATTGGGGTATCCAACATCGGCATATGCACGCATCTGCGCGCCATACCGAATCGTGAGCCATATCAAACTGTCGCACTCGTCAAAACCCACGCCCAGATACTCGGACCACGAGACACGCACAAATACCCGAAGAGGACAAGGATGCCTGAAATACTGTTAGTCGCAGCAACACCGATGGTTTCGACCGAGGGTATAAACAGCGCAGATACCGGCGCGAGCAACAGGGATCGGAACGCCCTGTGTAGTATACGACGCAAACGACCATAAATCATCGAGATGACACCTTTTGAGGAGGACAAAGACCTACGTAATTGCAGCCATGACCTCGGCACCCCGAGAGGGCATGATGTCGATGGTATAAGCCCCAATCGGCGTCAGAACCATATCCACCTAATGAATACTCGTATCAGCACTAGATGTGTCTGGAAAGAAACTTACGCCAACGCCGTTGATGAAGAAGCACACGAGGTTAATGATCAGTCCGACCGTTCCATCGACGTATGCTGTTGTGAAGCCAGATAGCGTGACAGAAATGGGTACAAACACAAGCCCCCCGATCCACACTGCACGAAGGCGGTCTTCTGGAACCCAGACACCATTGCGCTTCTCCTTTGCCCGTCTCACCACCTTGTCGGAAATATACCCGGCAATCGAGGACCCGGCTGTTAATGTGAGCAGAATAAGACACCTAGTGGGATCGAGAGGACATACCAAAATTGCCAAAACCGTTTGGAAGAAAAAGTGCACCGACCAGGCCTTCGCTTTTAATTCCATACTTGGCTCCCTTGAAACAAGTCAGTGGGACACGGGGGGAAATCTTTTTGCGTACACACGAGAGTATAAGCAATGGGTACCAATAGTGCTGCCAGTTCCAAGATGTCAGTAACCGGCTACCAAATTGAATTATACGTTCATCCAAGACATACCATATTCCGAGATCAGTGCAAACGTATTCATTAATGTCTAGTGAGACCAGTTGGGTCATTGGGCGAGTCTCCACATCAACCAGACGAAAGGTACGCACGATCGACATAATGTTCGGGCTTCTTAGAAAAGCCAGACAGCGGAGAGGATTGATCCAAACGAACAGTTTCCTTGAACCTCGCGCGCAGTCGATGCCGCGCGAACCCGGGTAAGCAGTTTCGGGGAAGAAGAAAGCGAGCAACAGCAACTGTAAAATACTCCACACTCCCAGTGCGGCTTGGAAGCCGCGCCATGACCAGTATTGGGCAGAAGCACCTGCATGGCCGTATCAGGATCACGTCTGTCAGAGACATGAGGTTGATGAATTACCTCCAACTGGCGGCGCGATTGCGAGTCCAAGTAGCGTGGCCTAGAAACAGACGTCGGTACAGTCAAAGACAAGCCATGATGGCGGGGAGACCCACACCAAAGAAAGTGCCCATGGCACTCCCACGCTCCTCCACTTTGTAGATATCCCCAATGGTGGCAGCACCAAGCGCAAGACCGCCAGAGCAACCAAACGTCTGTACGAATTGCCAAAAGAGTAGACTGTTTATGTCAGTAGAGGCTGCCATGCCAAAACTACCGAGAATGGTAAAAGGTATCCCGCAGAGGTATATCGCACGTCGGCCATCTCATCGAACATGGTCGAGGTCGAGGTTAGCCCACAAGGATGTCGAGCACACAAGACACGTAGAAACCTACAGAACGAGGTATACGCAGACCAGAGCATGACACCCAAGGAATTTGCGAGCACGGCCAGGCCGACGCCCAGACTGGAGACCCATTATCACGATGCAAAGAAAGAACGGGGAGTATGAGTGACATACGTCACAGTCGCAGGCGTTGAATTGAGGTCCTTGGAAATCTGAGGTATCAACGGGACAAAGCACCCGCTGACAAACACTGATCGACGATTATCCACTGAAACACGCGAAGAAAGTCAAATTGAGATGCAGGACGCACTGGGAACGAGGCCAGTGAGGGACACAATAGCGAGAATCACTTTCTTTTCTCCACGGCAGAAGCGATTGTAAACATCCTTCCTTTCCTCAGTAGGGAGTGCGTTACACTGGGTCCCGGTGTTAGGTTGGGGCTGCCCCAGCAGAGGGCTCTCTTCTGTACTCATGGCAGTGGGTACTCACTGGGAATGAACCTGACAGACTAAGTATCGCCCTCTACAGCACGCAGCCGAATGGATATCTAATCTTCGGGCTATTCCTGGAACCGAAAGTGATCCAGGTCTCGCTTTCAGAATTGTCAGAAGTTAAAAGCGGTACAGGTCCGCCGGCTCGTCCGAGTTCGTTTGCTTAGATAATGTCCCCCGTTCTTGAAACGGGCCGATTCACTCGCAATTGACCTACAGCTCGAATTAGCTTGCCAGATTCACCACCACGAGAAAATAAAGGCTGTCTCCAAAAGTAAGTGGGCGGCGTCTTTCTTGTACATTGGAGAGCGAACTCTGAGATCGTTTTTGTAACTCTTCGCCTCCACCTCCTTCCCACTCCCAAGCGAACCGACAGCAGTCAGTTTTTGCCAGAGACTGTGGATCTCTAATGCTCCAGAACAAAGCCGGAATTCTGGGACGAACCCACCTTACGAGCCGTCCACACCATTTAATCATCGGCTTAGGTCGTGCAGACAGCCAATTTTAAGAGCCAAATGGGTGGTATCGAGCGAACGTGGGGCTTCCAGGATGTTCCAGCTTCCAATCACCCAATTCCTTTGCGACTCCGAGTCGTTCGCGTGTGGACGTGATTCTCCCCGGGTTTATTGAAGCAATAAAAACAAGCAGCCCTACCCATCACTGATCATCATACACACAAGTTCATAGGTAGGTAGTCAGACATAAGTGAGACTTTATATAAGAGACCCATTATTTGCGACTCCCAGTGCGTTGGTCTGGTATCGCATTCAATGTCCAGTGTCGCGCATTCCATCGTCGTACGAAGTCCCTGTGTCGAAATCGGGGTATCCGACGTCCGCGTACGCGCGCATCTGCGCGCCATATCGAATCGTGAGCCAAATCAAACTGTCGCGCTCGTCAAAACCCAATGCCCAGATACGACCACAGGACACGCACGAATATCCAAGGAAGGCAAAGATACCCGAAATACTGTTCGTCGCGGCGACCCCGATGGTCTCGACAGAGGGTATAAGGAGCGCAGTTACCGGCGCAAGGAACAGTGATCGGAATGCCCTGATGTGTGAAACGAATCAAACGACCATATCAATCATGTACAGCTCTTTGGAATAGAACTGACGCTTACCCAATTGCAGCCATGACCTCGGCACTCCGGGAGGGCGAGATATCGACGACATAAGCCCCAATTGGCGCAAAAATCATATCCACCTGATGGATAATCACATCAGTGCCAGACATTATCTGGGAAGCGACTCACGCCGACGCCAGTGGTGAAGAAGCACACAAGGTTAATGACCAATCCCACCGTCCCGTCGACGTACGCTGTTGTGAACCCAGACAGGATCATAGAAATGGGTACAAGGACAAGTGCCCCAATCCACACCGCACGAAGGCGATCCTCTGGGACCCATACCCCGTTGCGCTTTTCCTTTGCCTGCCGCACCACCTTGTCGGAAACGTAACCAGCAATCGAGCACCCGACTGTAAATGTGAACAGGACAGGACATTCAGTAAGACCGAGGTGACGTACCAAAGTTGCCAAGTCCGTTTGGGAGGAAAAGCGCACCGATCATGCCTTCACTCTGAATTCCATACTTGGCCCCCTTGGAAAGAGTCAGCGAGACACAAGTGCCAAGTCTCCTGTGTACGTACGACAGTATAAGCAATGGGTACCAATAGAACTGCCAGCCCCATATAATTAGTAATCAACTATCAACTTAAATTATCAAGACATACCATAGTCCGCGATAAGTGCCACGGTATGCATCAACGTCTAGTGAGACCAGTAAGGTCATTGCGCAAGTCTCCATATCCCCAGAGCAAAAGATACGCACGATGCTCATAATATTAGGGCTCCGCAAAAAAACCAGGCAGCGCAATGGATTGACCCAAACAAACAGCTTTTTTGGACCCGTCACCCGGTCGATACCGAGGGAACCCGGGTGAGCAGTTTCGGGGAAGAAGAACGCAAGCAACAACAACTGTAAAATACTCCACACGCCCAGTGCAGCTTGGAAGCCGCGCCATGACCAGCACTGAGCCAAGGCACCTGCATGGTCGTATCAGGACCAACGTCTGTTAGATACACTAGAACGCGGAGTTACCTCCGACAGGCGGTGCGATCGCGAGTCCAAACAACGCGCTCTAGATGATAGACGCTGGCATGATCAACGACAAACCATGATGGCGGGAAGACTCACGCCAAAGAAGGTGCCCATTGCACTTCCACGTTCCTCTACTTTGAAGATATCTCCGACGGCAGCGGTCCCGAGGACAAAACCGCCATTACAACCAAACATCTGTACGAATCGCCAAAAGAGCAAACTGTTTATATTGGTAGAGGTTGCGACGGCGAAACTACCAAGGATTGTAAAAGGCAGTCCACAGAGGTACATCGGCCGTCGGCCATCTCACCGGGAGAAAAAAAAATCAAGGCTGAAGTTAGCCTAGAAGGATATCGGGTATACAAGAAGTGCGGAAACCTACAGAACGAACTGTACGCGGACCAGATCATGTCGCTCAAGGGGCTTGCGAAGACGGCCATGGTTACGCCTAGACTGTGAACCCGTTAATACGATGCAAAAAAACGAAGAGTATAGATGTCATACCACACAGTGGTGGGCGTTGAATTGAGATCCTTGGAAATTTGAGGTATCAACGGGACAAAACACCCGCTGACGAACACTGTCGATGATCCATCACGATTCAAACACAAAAAAAGGCCAGAGGAAAAAAAAAAGACGTACTGGGAACGAGTCCAGTGAGGGACACGATGGCGAGGATCATTCGCTTTTCTTTGGGCTTGAAGCGGTCGTATACATCCTTGGTGGGGAGAGTGCTACACCGAGTGTCGGTGTTCTGGTCTCCCAGCAGTGGGCTCTCTTCTGTACTCATGTTACTCACTGAGAGTGGACCCGAGGGACAACATCCTCCCTCGGCCAGTGCTCGCAACCGAATAAATCTGAGTTTCGAATACCAGAATGAATTTACCGATCGAGTCACTGCCAACACCGCGCTCACCACCTGTTCAGTCAATATTGTGTTAACGTCACGTGCGTGTGAACTCATGAAGACTGTACAGCTCCGCTCGAGTCGGACCGGTGGACCGTTATTCCCTCTTCCTCTCGTCTCATTGAACGAATCTCATAGGATTGATACGCGTTAGTAATCGGATACTACAACACGTATCCGGTCTAATACACTTTAGAAGGGATCGTCTTAGCATATGTGTTGTAACGGGCATAGTCGCAATTTGTCAATGGGCTTCTCGGTTCGGAGCTATTAATCGTTGAGGCTAAGCGCTTCGCGGCTGGTATTCTGATGAATTACCTCAGAGATCAAACGGGGGCCATAAGGGGCCATTCACGACGCGACTCTAGGTGTCGTAAGAAATATGTAGTACTTATCCCAAAGCACGCCTCAGAATTATTACGCCATTGATGCATCAGCTCAGCTCGGGACCTCGTGCAGACATGACTTTCCAGGTTTCCAGAATGTTGCGCCTTCCAATCGAATCTCTCCGAAGCTCGTTCTCGTGCTCTGCTTTATTCGCGCGTACAGATGTGGACAAGGGTGTTCTCTTCCTGGCGATCGTTAACCCGAGTGGCTCTATTCGTCATTTGATCATCATCTCCGACGTGCACACAAGTCCGGGGAAGCAAGACATGGATGAGACCTATTTGTGAGAGATCTATCACTGACGTCGTAGCTCCAAGTGCGTTGCACTGCATTCAGTATTCAGCTCGTCCAAGGCTTTCAGCTCGTCCAAGGCTTGAGCATCGAAATCGGGGTATCCGACATCGACGTATGCGCGCATCTGCGCGCCATATCGGATCGTGAGCCAAATTAAACTGTCGCGCTCGTCAGTCCCATGCCCAAATACGACCACAGTACACATACGCATATCCAAACAAGGCCAAGATGCCCGAAATACTGTTCGTCGCGGCGACACCGATGGTTTCAACCGAGGGTATAAGTAGGCCAGATGCCGGCGCAAGAAACAGTGATCGGAATGCCCTGGTGTAGTAAACGGATCAAACGACCATCGCTCATCAAAAGCATGACCTTGGAATAGTATAGAGACTAACGTAATCGCGGCCATGATCTCGGCACTTCGAGAGGGCATGATGTCGACGGTATAAGTCCCAATCGGCGGCAGAACCATATCAACCTGCTGGATGTTCGCATCAGCAGTAGGGATGTCTAGGAAGTGACTCACGCCGACGCCGTTGGCGAACAAGCACACAATGTTGATTATCAGTCCGGCCTTCCCATCGACGTATGCTGTTGTGAAGCCAGACAGCACGACGGAAATGGGTACAAGCATGAGTCCCCCAATCCACACTCCACGGAGGCGATCCTCTGGGACCCATACGCCGTTGCGCTTTTCCTTTGCCCGTCGCACTACCTTGTCGGAAATATACCCGGCAATAAAGGACCCGACTGTTAATGTGAGCAGAATAAGACGTCCAGTAAGACCAAGAGGACGCACCAAAGTTGCCAAGCCCGTATGGGAGAATAAGGGCACCAATCTGGCCTTCGTCTGTAATTCTATACTTAGCTCCCTTGGAAGAAGTCAGGGAGACATCAAGTATATGACCTGGCGTACGCACGATGGTATATGCAATGGGTATCAATAACGCTGCCAATTTCGAGGTATCAGTAACCGACGGTCAATTATATGTTTGTTCACTGGACATACTATAGTCCGCGATGAACGTAAAGGTATGCATCAATGTCTAGTGGGACCAGTTAGGTCACAGTAAGAGTGTCCGCGTCCCCCAGATGAGAAGTACGCACGACCGCCATGATGTTTGGGCTCCGTAGAAAAGCTAGGCAACGGAAAGGGTTGATCCAAACAAACAGCTTTTTTGGACCTTGCACCTGGTCAATACCGCGCGAACCCGGGTGAGCAGTTTCGGGGAAGAAGAAAGCGAGTAACAACATCTGTAAAATACACCACACGCCTACTGCAGCTTGGAAGCCGCGCCATGACCAGTACTGAGCCAAGGCACCTGCACGGCCGTAACAGAATTAATATCTGTCAGAGACACTGGAGCGTTAGTTACCTCCGACGAGCGGTGCGATCGCGAATCCAAACAACGCGGCCTAGATTTAGATTATAACCGTTAGCATGATCATGATCAACAACAAACTATGAAGGCAGGGAGGCTCACACCAAAGAACGTGCCCATGGCAGTCCCACGTTCCTCCACTTTGTAGATATCCCCAATGGTAGCGGCACCGAGGACGAAACCGCCAGAGCAACCAGCCGTCTGTACGAATCGCCAAAAGAGCAGACTGCCTATGTTAGGAGAGGCCGCGACAGCAAAGCTACCGACGATTGTAAAAGGCATTCCACAGAGGTATATCGCCCGTCGGCCATCTCACCGGAAAGAAAAAGTCAGCTCCCAACGATGTCGAGTACACAAGACATGTGAAAACCTACAGAACGAATTGTACGCAGACCAGAACATGACGCTCAAGGAAGTTGCAAACACGGCGAAGCTTACGCTTAGACTGGGGGCCATCGTTACAATGCAAAAGGGGGACAGCATGAAGGACACACCTCACAGTCGCGGGCGTTGAATGGAGATCCTTGGAGATTCGAGGTATCAACGGGACAAAACACCCGCTGACGAACACTGATTGAAGACCCGTTGAAGCCCGAAAAAAAAAATACAGAAAAAACTTGGGACAAACTTGGGACAAGTCCGTTAAGGGAAACGAGAGCGAGGACAACTTGCTTTTCTTTGCGGTTGAAGCGATCGTATACATTCTTGGTGGGGAGGCTATACTGAGTGCCAGTGTCAGGCATGAGCTGGTCCCCCAGCAGATCTGTACTCATGCCGGTTACTCACTGAGGAGGGCTGTAATTACTAGTAGCACCCTGACCAAGTTGAGTGTTTGTACGTCGGCTATGTGAAATTTCTACTCAACGTCGCTTGTGTCCGCCGGGAGGCTGTGTGGTCTTTGACCTGCCCGGGGCTATGGCGCTTACTCAATCGGATAACTGTCTCGCAGCCCGACCTCTGTAGCAACAAATGATACGAGCATCACTCACGGGCCTTTGTCAACAGTCAAATGTCCATGTCATCGTCACCAGTCACCACGTGTGAACTTATATATAATGTCTCTTACATAATGCGAACTTGTGGACTGTTATCCTATCACTGACACGCTCCTTGTTGTGTCCCTCATCTCATGAATTCGGCTAGATGCTTCAAGTCTCCAGATAATGCAATGTCCTTGATATATTTTTCCAATATGCCCCCCGAATTCACTGCTGGGCATTCAAGAATGATCAACTGACACCATTGTTCCCCTAATTTGATCCAGTATCGTTCAAATCATCCATACGGACATTCAAGGCTGCCGTCATGAATTTCATTGGATCCCCAGTGACCGGCTACTATCCAGTCTAGTGGAAGAATGGAGGATAAACCAACGAAATGCGCCGGAGAAGATCCGGACGGCATACATGTCCAAAAGTAGCCTAACGTCTCCTCGTGCCAATTCGCGAGTATGATACACGGGGAACGGGTCTCTCGGAGGTAGTTGAAGCGGTGCAGGTCGTTGACTCCTGAATCGACTCTGAGATCTGACATGACTCGGCGGTGCGGGGTCATCCACGTCCGGCATTCAAGATTTATCCACACCGAGCGGGTCATACCTCCGATCGTACTTGCACCCCATTTCAAGCCGGTCAGTGGAACGTCTATTACAGGCTAAATTCACCCTCACATAGAGTCAAATGAACGTTACCGTGGCACAGCTATCTTTATTTGTCGGTGGGGCAGATCTGCAATGAATCGGTACAGTCTGAAACGGTCGACGATAGTGACTGTCCAGTCCTTGGAAGATAGTTCTCACCCCAGCCCAAGGTGTAGTACATGCTATCATGCAATTGAATGACGCTACAGTATGCACAAGTTGGGGGGTACATTGTAATAGGAGATATGATACGAACGTATAGAGTTCCAAGGTGAAAGGATGGCATACAGATACGAACCCCAGGTCTAATAGTACGGTAGTGTAAGTGAATGAACGTTCTGGAATGAATAGGTTATTATGTAGAACCGCGTAGAGCAGTGTGTGTCCACACACCACTCAATAGTACTCCGGGAACGGGAATGGGGAAAACAAGTCGTGATGGTAAAGGCCGGTGGCATAGGCTTCGAGAGCTTGTGCTCGTTCCAGATCCTCTTGAGTTGGATCAAGACCAAACGTGGAATCGTTACAGCGGAACATATCAGGGGGTATGCTGAATTCCGACGTGCAGAGAGGAGAGTATAGTTCGACAGAACCAGAAGGTGGCGATGAGTCGGACGGCAAGGTGGGTTCGGGTGACGGGTAGAACAGCACATGATCATTGTAATTCAAGCCAAGTGGCAGCTCAGCCTTGTGTAAAGAGTGAGCCAAACTCTAGAATCATCGAAAGGTGTTACTCACATCTGTCCCAGTCAGATCAATGGGATACGGCGATGGCTCGGGCAATGGTGCCGCAGCTACCTGAAGCACGGGGGGAGATACCTCGACTCGGTCAACCGACGGATTCGAGCGCGACTTCTCCGGGGCTGCAGTTAGCACAGATGGAATATGGGCCGATGGTGCAGGACGACTCTCCACAGAGGTTGCCTTGGGACTCTGAGAACGCTCCCAAGAGTCCCTCCTCGTCCCCGACACCTGTCGCTTCATAGGGCGAAAGCGATAATGGGGGTGAAGGCGAGCGTGCTCCTCTCTCTCTTTATCAGCTAGGATCTTGTATCGTTCCCTTTCAGAGGGGGGGAGCTGCTTCCACGCATCAGCAGCGCGCTTGGAGAGCGTTTTGACGGAGGGATTGTTAGAATCCTGATCGTTCTGGGATTCTTGAGCACCCTGCGCATGCTCGCGCGAGTACTCGCACCGAAAGATAATGAAGGCGTTGCGGGGGCGCGGGATCCAGCTAGGATCGCGATTCCGATTACGCTGTGCTCGACGATCGGAAGAGGGTGCCATGGCGGTGCGGGTGACGTCCATCAACGGGGCCAAAGTGGTGGATTGGGATTGAGGGCAGCGGATTTTCGGAAGAGTGGTATTGAGAGGGGGGCAAATAGGACTGAGGACTAAGCTCGAGGATGCAATGGGGCTGATGGCCATGAAATACATGTCCTGAGAGACGTTCACTTCTACGTCGTCATCGCCAGCAGGTGACCAGCCATGGATGGCATCGTTGGCAGTTAGCATAGTGGAAGAATGGGGAGATGATGATGACACGATTCAGAGGAAAATCTCTCCCAGTCTCGTGCGTGCCGATGGGTTTATTAGCCCGGGACTGTGCTACGGATTGGACGAGAATGAGAATTTAAATTTTTTCTACGAAAGTGTAAACGGAAACGGATCGCCCATAGAGACTTGTTTAGGAATGAAAAATCAAACCTCGATCAATAATACTATGCCCTTTTGTTGGAGTAATTTAACCGGTATCCGCATCCAAGTTCCACATTTATGTATCCTCTGTGGAACGACTGGGTGGCACATAATGTCTGATTGATGTCTGAGGCCCAAGTCCTCAACGAAGTAGGAGAGACTGATCAAAAATGAAAAGGTGAAGCCTGACACGTCCCGGCGGCAAGTCATAGTTGCGGGAACATCTCCGGGGAGAACGGGGCGGCCCAAGGGAACATTGTGTGACGACTTGGCCTACCTTCAAGCTCGGGTACAGTTCGAGGCAGTTTCCGGATATGGCAATTTCGACACCGAGGAGACGTACCTGAACTTGGCAGCATTTCCAAGCGAACTTGGCATTTGAAAGGAGCACCCGGGGACAGTACTTGCCATGTCTCAGTCCACCTTTGTCACTGCATCAGGAGATGACGACCAACCAGGTGACTTGACAGCGCTCCACCAGCACAGTAAATCTACCTACATCCGATCATGCATTGTTGGACTAGAATGAGCTAATGAGCTGTAGTGCCGTTCAGTTAAAATCTTGATAAAATCGGCGGACGACGGTGAAGACCATGAGATCTGCTGATCATATGATTGGTTACTGACCGGCAATGACATTGGCCCGACCCCGCTGCCTCCCTGCCGACCATTCTACACACCGGTGCACCACGTCCCACCCAATGAGCCAATTCTTCCGTGGATCATTGCAAACCACTCCGCGTAGTCGGTGTGTGTCGATACCAAGCGCGAGTTCCGTACATTTGAATAGTACGTCAAGAATCGGGCTCGCCTCGACGACGTTTGGATGGCTAGATCTTGATTCGACATACGACAACAGGTCAGTAGCCTGCGGGTGCAAATGACCGCAAGACGAGACAAATTTGGCGCGCAAGATGTAAACGCCCACGGTGCTCCGGCATTTTCACACGTCGCCGCCTTTCCACGTTCGTCCGTACATCTCCACCACGGCGCTCGCTGCTGCATGTAAAGGCCCCGTAATGTCGCAAACGCCGCAGGATCCCCACGCACGAGCACACCATCATGACAGCCCTCACCAACCTCACCCACATCCGCATGCGCACTCGCACCAACCACCCGACGGCATCAACTACGAAACGGCGAACAAACAACACTTTGACACAAAGGCGCACAACTACGACGATCAGCGAGATGCACATCGATACGCAGAGATAATCGGACAAGCCATGAAGAACACCGGGTTGTTCAAGCAAGGCATCACCACCGTCATGGACTTTGCGTGTGGAACAGGTGAGACTGCGTCCGTCACATCCCACCCTGACTCGGATTCTCGTTCCAGTTCATTCGCTCATGTTGATCTCTTCCACAGGCCTCATCTCTCGCGTGTTGGCGGCGGAGGACCCCAAGTTGATCGTTGGCGTCGATATCAGCCAAGGTATGGTTGATCAATACAACAAGATCGTCAGCGATCACGGTATCCCGCCCGAGGAAATGAGAGCCATTTGCGTCACCCCGCGCGAGAAGACGCTCGAGGGGTTGCAAGACATGACGTTTGACGTGATCGTCGTAAGTACCCGACTAACGCTACGTTGCAACAGCGATCACAAACGGGCGAGTCATTGACGTTTACTCTTCCTCGTGTACAGTGTTCAGTTGCGTATCATCACCTCTCCAACATCGAGGAGGTGACACACACTCTCGTCACGTACTTGAACCCGGGGGGTTCGCTGCTCGTCGTAGACATCCTTCACGAGGAGTCGACGCATGAAATGTTCCCCGAGGAGTATCATCACATCGTCGCACACAAAGGAGGGTTTACGGAGCAAGAGATCCGTTCCACGTTCGAGAAGGCGGGATTGAAGGACACCACCTTTGAGATAGCCGCACATCTAAAGCTCCATGGACATCCAGTAGAGTTATTCCTGGCGAGAGGCGACAAATCGAGGGGGTAGTATCGTGAGCTACATGTATCAAGTGGACGGTAGGTATATGTATATGATATCATTCACGTCAATGCCAGAGTCCCTCCGAAGCGTTTCCGCGCAGCCACATCGACTCTACCCTTCACTTCACGAAATGCTTTCCACCAAGCCTTGCCCACGACTTCCGACGTAACACGCTGAGCAGCTTGGTCCGCCTCGGACTGGTCTTCCTCATGTGCCCCCCACCTACGACGTAACAAGACAAGCCACCACCTCATTACCGCAATTGTCTTCTCCATACCCGCATCAGAGATCTCCACGCTCTGCACGAGAAATTTGCAAAAGAAATTGACGTCCTTTTGATTTGGAGGATGCTTCTCAAAACCTTCGACCCACGCTTCGATGACGCGCTGTACGTCGTCCGTCTCCGTGAAGGAGACTTTCTCCCCCTTTTGCTTGCCCTGTCGATTCAGCATTGGCGGGCGCGCGCAGTGTGCTTTCGGAGGCGGTTTGGTTGGATGGGGGGTTTTCCTTTCGCGTGGCGCGCGCGTCGTGTCTTTGATGACGAGTCGCCGTTCTGTCAAGATACCACCCTTTTTCGTATGCCGAGCCATGATCAATTGTTCGCGTTGCATCTCGAGGGGCAACACGGCAAAGACATCCGGATCAATGTCCAATTCGCGTAGTTCAGCGTCAGTGGTCCGCACTGCAGATGCACTTGCAGGCGTGTCGCGTTTCGCAAAAAGCACGCTCTTCTTTGGTGAGAGGCTGCTCCCCGACTTGGGTGCAAGCTGTTGTGTGATACGCTTCACGTTCAGACCCTTGGCTACTACCTTGGAAGGAGAGGTAATTGGTGCGGGTACAGCCTCGACGACCATGGGCGAGTGCGACCGACGTTGGTATTCATCTTCCAATTCTTTTCGGATGTCATCAGGTAGCGCCTCCAATACCTCCATATCCAGCTGCGACAAAGACGGCAAGCCGACTTGATCTGCGTACTTCTGCGCAGGTGCATCAGCGGTTGTAGGTTCACCTTGCGAAGATGCTGGCTGAACCACACGCTCAGGTGTATCATCGATCTCACGCCTCGGTGGCGCCGAACCTTTCGGGACAGGTTTCCTATCCGTAGCCTGGAACGGCAGCTTCACCTGTCCAGCGTCTCCGTTCCGGCTATCTTCCAACTTTTGGATGTGGATGCCTACCCCACGAAGTTCTGCTGGGTCGAAACCCCAGGAGTTGAGTAATCGCCATGCATGATCTCCAATCTCTTTGCTGTCACTCGCCGCCTGGCCATGCGTGTTCGCCAGCGCCGTCTGTTTGTTGAATGATTCGCAGAGCCCATGACCCATAAACTAGTTGTGCTTTGAACTCTCCCACCTCGTCACATGGCAAATTTGACGTACCTTTGGTGCCTCCTTTGGAGCATTCGGATCACGTTTCATGACCTTGAGTGATAGCAAGCGACCGCGCATAGAGATACCGTCCAGTCGTCTAGCTACTTCCTCTGCCATACGATACACAAATTCCTTGGCCTGTTCGTTATTCTCAAATCGGATACCATACTGCTTATACTCAGCATCGCCGGACAGTGTCCAAAAGAGAAAACGCACATTGATATCACAAGAAACCGACTTGCGAGGTTTGTCCGATTCGAGTTTCCGATCGTCGATGCCGCGGATAGCCTTGTACAGGGTCTCTCCAGTTGTTTTTCCTAGCGCTTCGCAGAGCTGAGCCTTGCTCCGCGTCATCAGCTCACCCAGGTTCGTCGCCCCGAGTTTCTCATTTGCCTTTTGGCGCGTGGAATGGCCAAAACCATGCAAGTCGTCGATATCGAGCGGTTCGAGGATTCGTCGCACATCTTCGTCTTTGAGATGGAATAACCCACCGGGTTTAGCCCGGCGCGTGGCAAGACGCGCCAGCTGGATGTTCTCTGCGATACCGATGCTGACTATGAGGCCAATGAGTAGAGAACTACCACAAAGCATGACATGTATACCCTCGCATTCAGTGGCTTGTTTCATTTGAGCTCTGATTGTCTGTGCAAGCGTGACCGAAAAATCCTCTGCAGAGAGAGGGGAAGCGGACTTCAGACGAGCGATGGCTGAGGAGACATCTATGAGGGCTTCATCAACAGATACAGCTTGAAGATCGTCTGCATGATGCATCAAGATGGTATAGAATTGAAGCGAGAAGGACTTGTATCTAGATGTTTCGATTCGAATAAAAACAGTCAAGCAGGCCAAGTCGATCCACTCACCGCTCAAATTCGTAGGGGATAGTGGCTACTTCAGGACATAACTGGCGAGCTTGACGCAGACTACAACGCACTGTCAGATAATACCTCGACACGTCTCTCTCTTAGAAAAAACTCACCTCATGCCGTTTTTTATTCCGAATGCTCTTGCCTCGTAGCTTGCGCTGGCGATCTCACTCGTGCTAGCGGCACCACCCTGACTTCCTTGAGAATGACAAACAACCACGGGTTTCCCCCGGAGTTGAGGCCGGCTTACGAGGCCAGCAGAGACAAAGAAACAGTCGAAATCACAGTGCATGATAACCCTCTCAACGTTTTCCGCCTTCTGCTTTCCCTTGGCTCGGGAAGGAGACTTGAGAACAAAGCCTGCGCTTTTCATGCTATACTCGTCCTTTGAACTGGCTCGTACACCAGAAGAGGCGGCCCCGCCAGTATCGGACAGCGCATCAAGCTCGCCATTCTCTGCACGTTCTTGCGCCTCCACCACGAGACTTTTAAGCTCTGCCTTCCAAGTAGACAGGTGATGCAAGCGGGAATTCTTGTAAAACCCCTCGATAAAGTCGGGCGCGATGGATGTATGCGCCGCTCTCCACTGAGGATTGGCCATCACGCGTTCAGCCATCTCGTTCGAACGGCGTGCGGCGTACTCGGGGACCCGCGCAGCGTCCTCCTCCGAGCCAGGATCTGTCAAGTAGAGGGGACGCGGAGCCCAGTCGCAGCCAGAGGACTCTGGCTCTAATGTGACTTGTTTGCTCGGACCAGCAACTCCTTCAGCAGCAGTTTCACCCGAATTGGGTTGTCTAGTCTTGGGGGTAGACGTCACCGACGTCGGTTGAATGGCTCGTAACCGCAGCGTGGCCTGACCAATCTGTGAGCCCTGCGATTCCTCCGGTCTATCGCATGGACGAAAGATGTAATTTGTCCAGGGAAGGAGGGACCCAGCAGCGACGCTATCCAGTAGCCATTCAGGCCTGACCACCTTCATATGCTTGAACTCTTTGACTTTGGCTGCCGTGAGCGAACACGTCACGACGTGAGTCCTGTGGGTCCAGGTCACACGCACAAGGACGACAACTCGGCATATCGCACGTACACGGTCGATTTCTTGTCGAGATACGGGTGAAAGACGCCGCCGTGCTGAAGAAGAAGTCTCCGGATATCCTGCACTGACGGCTTTGTCCAACCATTCACCTATGTCGAACGTTCGTCGACACAAGAGCATAAAGCAGAGCGTGGAGACGCACATATATTGAGATGCCCTTGAAGATATTACACTTCTCCTCGCCGCTCCCCTCCGTGTCCATGCTCGCGTTCTGAATTTGCAGCTTGGCTCGTTTCCGCCGCATATACTCACCGAAATGGCCAAACCGGGATGCGCCATATATGTTCTCATCTTGTTTAGGACCATACTGTGCCTTTCTCTTGATTCCTGCCGCGACCAACGGGTCGACGAGGTTGTCGGGACCCAGGCTGTTGGAACGTTCGCGACCGTATTGGACAGCATTCGTAACGGTCGTATCATCTGTGTCGTCAATTGACAAGGCGTCCACCTCATACGTGTCCATGAAATCTGAGTCTTCAAGATGTGGATTGACTGAGCTGACGACCTGCCTTGTTCAGGCTGAACTGGTTGGATTCTCCCACGCGTTTCTGGTGTCCCCTGAACCTTGCAGACACGGTTGCAATAGGGTTACTGAAAGAAAGGTAGTCTGGTGACCAGGCGGCATAGACACTAAATCCGTCGTGATCGTCACAGTGACTCTGGCGAGTCGGCCTCAGGCTCTTGGTAAGTACTGTCATTTGTGTCCTGTGCGAGTGTAGCTTGCCATGTTTGGCGCTGCTTCGGCTCAACACTATAACTACTCTACTCAGTGAGTCTAGTGACCTTCCCATCTAACAAGTCGAACTCGACACTGCTCCCGATACAGTGGCATCTGCCAAGCACCATGGCACCGAGGTCATCAAAAGTGCAAAGCCAGTCACCAGACTAGTGTAAAGGTACAGTAATCAATTTTGGGAATTATCATGTGTTCAGGATTTCCAACAGATGGAGGTCAGACGACACGAAAAGTTAGGGGAGAGAAGATAATAACTACGCCCG